>JAUTBQ010188757.1:0-10467 GCA_032361185.1 Lepetodrilus ovalis | reverse complement strand
CCTCGGATTTAGGTTACTTTTATCAACTCGTAGGATAACATTGATATCAAAAGACACTCGGTGGAGATTCTCTATATATTCTGTAGGACATATAGCAGAGTATTCTCCGTAGGACATATTTCTCAGATTTACAATATGACGCAAATGCCAACAAATAAATTACCAATAATTATAAACAACGCACCAATACTCTCATTCATATTCAGGGAATGTTAAACATATAAAGTCCTTATGAAATTGTCCAGTGTATTAGTCGTGATAAATAACTCTTGATTGAATAAAACAAAATATTAAACTGAAATATATAACGAAATTCACCCATGATGGTTGCTGGTTCACGTAGAAACATTGACACAGTTTACTCCTATGTGACAAATAAAAGCCTATAAAAATAATATACCGTACGTCTACTGTCCTGGGTATCGTTTCTCGAAGCTCTCGTATCCACTACTAGACCATAGCGGTCTCGCAAGTGCACGAGCGGTATGTATTAGAGATCGCTACGAGAGTGCTTATGGTCTCGTAGTAGATACGAGAGCCACGAGAAACGATAACCTGTCCTTGTAACAGAAAACACACACAACACATACAACGTTTGAGTATCAGGGAAACACATTTGAGTGTCAGGGAAACACATTTGAGTGTTATCATTATTGGTAGACCATGAACTATTGTCAGAATTAAAATGTTGTTCCCCCCCCCCTCCCTGAGGTTAAAAATAACTAAATGGTTTGTGTGAAGATGGCATCTGCTATGTGTACACGTGTAAACAGATAGTATTCGTACCTGTTTTTGTTCCAGCGCCACCTTCTGCTTCCGGTTCTGGTTCAGGTGATGTTCCTGAGAACGAGAATGTCGTGCAATTCATGGGAACACGGACAATAATAGAACAGCAGAGTTTTCACGAAGCCCATCTTCCGAAACTCATGTTCAAAGCCCTCCTTTCATCCCTTAGTGACGAATGCGAAGAGGCATTGGACATGTGTTTCAGATGATATATACATAAATTAAACTAAGACCAATGGCAAGTAGATCTATCCCTAACGTTTTCGCCATAGGCTCTTCAAGAGAAGATCAATTCAAATCACACTTTATTTTTAAGTTTATATTTCTATCGTTGTGGAAGCAGTATCTTTATAAATGAACTTTTGTTAATATCACTTTAGCCTTAACCCTCTCCATGCTGTAGGCAACTGTAGATGCCCTAAATAGCAGTATCTGTGCCTAATCCAGCAGTGAGAGGGTTAATGCTTCAGAGTTAAGATAACGTCATATTTCCAGTTCACACGGAAGTGTTTGTAAACCTGTCAAATGTAAGGATCGGCTTCAAAAAGTCTTGTACTTTCAAGTTAATTTCCCCTAAAACTAAAAGTTATGCAATCAATAAGAGGCCCTGGGCCTTTAAATTTAAAAGAAGTCAATAAGAAATTTAAAAGAATGTAAAGAAATTTAACTAGAAGGTAAGGATATCAGCTTAAGATAATTCTTGTATCACATTGTTAAACGATCTACATGTCATAATTGAAAGCAATTCCAGTATTTATTTATTCTACGAGACCATATTATTTAGATATCCGTAATACCTTGCTAGAACGTTACGAGTGAGTGAGAGATTATTATATGGAGTTAAACGTCGCTGCGGGAATCTTTCACCCATTTGTGACTAGTATAAAAAAAATCACGAAAATAATGTAATAAAAAGAACTAATAATAATTTAAAAAATAAATAAAAGATAAATCTTTTTAACAAAATAATAATAAATAATACATGTAAAAATAATAATAATAATAATAATAATAATAATAATAATAAAAGTAAAAATAATAATAATAATAATAGTAAAAATAATAATAATAATAATAATAATATTGATTGATTGATTGAATTATTGCTTTACGTCGCAGCGGGAATATCTCACCCATAGGCGACGACAATATTATTAATAATAATAATAATAATAATAATAATAATAATAATAATAATAATAATAATAATAAAGTATACAGCGGCAAATCCACGATCGAAGCTAGATTATAGCGCTAGATAAACTAAACTTTATATTCATGACAGATTAGATTTTTAACGTTTTTTTTACAACTCACGTAGAACTACTGCAGTTTTAAATTAAATTAACATTTTCGTATTTATATTAACTGTTAAACACACTCAGCGATGCAATAAGCGCCACTCACAAATTAATGCCTAGCACCAGAAAGCGGCAAATTGAAAAGATATCAACCACAAAACAACAACGCCAGAGAACATGAAACAACTGACAATATAGAAAGAACTGAATAGTATGGGAAACGGAAAGTGAGGTACACTTCTAATAGAAAAAGGGCTAGAATATATAGGGGTAGTATAAACCGGGACTAGACTAATGTATATTTATTATAAGATATAGATAATATTTGTCAAATATTCGCATATTGGTCATTATTGACATTAAGCATCCAAAAATAATAATTAAAATTCATGACAAGTATAGAGTGTAATGAAATATGTGAATATTAAACTTTAAACCAGGAGCGATTATACTTTGCGATGAAGACTTGGGTATCCGTTCACGAAGCTCTCTTATCCACCAAGAGAGTGGTAGAGCTTTCTTTGCCGACAGATAATACACTGCTAAGAGAGCGCTGCCAGTCTCTCAGTTGATAAGAGAAAGGATACACTGAATGTTTAGCGTAATTTTGGTGTTATAAGAAATACTGAATGAGCGGAGATATATTTGTATGTTTTAATTATACTAACAGAATACTGCCACATCCGTAATTCTTACCATATGTCCTATGAATCGTTGTCCCTTAATGCGTACGCTCTATTATTCTATATTACTTTCTTATACAGAAGACAAGCACATCCGAAAGCGTTTCCACAGTTACCATAACTTCAAGATGATTCAACTGACGTAGTAAATACCATCTCCTGAAATCACCTTTGTATTTGGTGGTTATTCAGAAAATGCGTCCAGAAGCGCAAATAAACAGTGTTGTGGCCTCCTACCTATTTCACCAATAACTGTCGTAATTTCTACCATATTCCCGTCCTCGGTAACAACCATTGTCGTAAATTCCGAGGTAGGTTCTACTTCCGACGTGACATTTGTCTCGTCGTCAGTATCATTTCCGGCAATCATTTCCGTTGTTGTCTCAGCTTCCGCTTCCGGTATTGCTGTGCTGTCGCCTAATTGTGGAAACGCAAAAATTTGGACGATAAAATGTGTGCATATCTGTATTTGCACTTTTTTTTAGTTAGATGAAGTGATGAAGTTTTGTTAGTGTGCGATGTTCCATGTTTAAATCTGTGCTCATTTATGTTTTTCTAAGAATATTTTTTGTTATGTTATGACCACTTAACCCTCTCCATGCTGAAGCCAACCAGAGATGCTCTAATGACCAGTGCATGTGCCCAATCCATCAGGGAGAGAGTTAATATAATTACTGATCAAATATAGGCGTACTAGTATATTCAGCTAAGATACTGGGTATCCTTTCACGAAGCTCTCCTATCCACTAAGAGAGTGGTCGCGCTCGCTTTTCCAATAGTTAATACACTGCAAAGAGAGCGGTCTATTAGTAGATACGATAGCTTCGTGAAAGGATACCCTGGATATAAAGTGGTACAGAGGTAATAGGCAATACATATGGCTTACAGTGATTTACAAGGTTGTATCACAATTAATTTACCTGTACTCAGTAGATGCTACAGGTACAAACGTCAACTAACACGGACACAAGAAACGCTCATATATAAACAACAAAACAAAACATAAATGAGCACAGCTTATTTGTGTTAGTATAGACAATGATAGTTTCAATCCTGGATGTGCGACAGCTAGTGTTTATCGCCATTCGATTGGCTGCTTGACTGGCGACTGGATGATTGGATGATTTTTGATCGTGACCCCACCAACCATTGGTTGCAAGTCGTGTGACGAGTAAGGGATTTCCTTTGGATGCCAAACAAAACAAAAAGGAAATAAATACCAGAAACAAATTAAAAATACAACAATCTGCGTTTACATTCTCTTGAAATAATTATTAACTAATTGAATGAATATTATTCCACACGGGACATACACTTTATATACATTATAATATGAGGAATATTACACTGGGAATTGTTATTTTAAAAGGAATAGTTTGACAATTTGGTGCGTAGAAATGAGAGTATAGTGTGTCAATAACATTAGTTATAGCTACATGTAGTTAAAGAGTCATAGCTCACATACATTACTAATTTCTTACACAGGACTAAAATCAAATTGATATAAATTTATAAACATAATATATGCGAATCAGTTAAAAGAATATTTAACTTGTGCATTTAGTAATGCAGAAACTGCGATGAACTGATGGATGCCCATTCTAATGATGTATTATAATGTATACTGAACAAAAAATGTTCATAAAACTGCACTTAAAAACAATATTATGTTAAACAAACAGATTATTTTTATTCGACGATTTTAATTTTGGAACTGGCGTAACGGCGCTGAATTTGAGCGACCTGCGTAAACCATGTTTTGAGTAACCTACCAAAACAAGGAGTTATTGTATTACCAGCCAGTCCTTACATGAATTTCGACCTTTGCACTTCTTCAAAATTTGTTATTTAGGCCTTTAAGCAGCTAAGCATTGCATGGACTACACTGAATATAACTTGACGGCAAACTCCTACATAATCCTGTAATATTATATAGCAAGTTGGACAGCGACATCAATGTATATTTTCTTTAAAAAATCGAATATTTTCTTTAAAAAGTCGAATATTCTCTTTAAAAAGTCGAATATTTTCTATATAAAATCGAATATTTTATTCACTTCTTAATTTTTCGTGGTGCATCGCGAAACTATTTTGTGTTCAGTATAGTAGGGAAAATAGAAATAGATGAAACACTCAGAGAAAGGCATGCATAGGAAATGTAAATAGAGGAATGAGATCATAATAGTATAAGGCATCATTATGAGTGCAGAGCATGATAATACATACACGTCCACGTTATAATTATCAGTTAGGGAGAATTTGGGCGACAAAACACAACAATGAACACTTCCAACATGTAAAATAACCCTAACGGTTTCCCCCTTACACACAATAGTATGCAAAGTTAACAAACAATAATCGCAATACAAACGTAAAAATCGATTTAAAATTAACCGAAATATTTTGATTGATTGATATTCAACGCGTCGGGAATATTTCATCCATATTTCACCTATACGATTTAATAAAACACACACGCACACAAACGTTCTCGCTCACACACACGCACACGCACGCACACACACACACACACACACACACACACACACACACACACACACACACACACGCACACGCACGCACGCACGCACAAGTTAAACATTTAAAAAATTGAATATGAAACGGTTACGTTTCTTCATATCGTATACTAGGAAAGACTATGTCAAAACTCTTTGGTGGTATAGACTTAGAAGATGCTCGATCTGTATCAACTTACCTTCGACTGTTAGGACGGCCTCCGCACTGGTTCTGGTTCCAGCGGCATTGCTGACGGAACACGTGTATGTTCCAGCGTCGACCGCTCTGGCTTGTACAATGACCAAAGATCCGTCCGCGGGCATCACGATGTTGTCGTTGATCATCAGGTCGATCTTCTTTCCATCCATGCTCCAGAACGTCTGAACATTGTAGCAGAGAGATTAGAATGGGTACCCGATAGGATGAAATGACGTGAAATGCGAACCTAGGTTAAGCAAGCTGAACGAATGTCCGTTGAAATGTAACGTTTAAAGCGCTTCGGTTATACATTAACATGGAGTTATAGCGCTTCATAAATTGACTATTAATATTATTATAGTTAGTATTATTATGAAATCTTCTTGACAGTTCAGTTATTAAAGAAATAATGCTTATCACTGAAAGATTATTTTTGCCTGAAGGTAATGTCATCACCTGTGACCTTTGACCTCACGAGGGCATTATGAGGCGCACTTACCGTGGGCATGGGGAAGCCGTCTGGCCCGACACACAGGAAAGTCACCATGGAACCCAGCGTTGTAGCTATGCTCTCCGGTTCTTTGGGGAATTCCATGTGAAGATCTGGAGAGTAAGGAAAATAATGAAGCTAAAACGTAAGTTTACTTAATATTTCAATTGGTCTGATTTTGGACATACGGGTACAGGCAGCTTGTAATTTAGTTAGAATTTCATATTTGCTGAAGTAATTTAACGGAAGGTTATTAGAAGAGTGTCTTTTCAACATTTTCCAAAAGCATGGTGCGCCTGTTGCAGTAGACCTACAAGAACCGACTGGTAATGACGACCCAATGATGATAATATGGACTGTGACAATACATATTTTTTTAACCGTACTTTTACCAAGAGCTATTTATTTGCCCATATTAAAATTTAGAGCTAATAATCATAATTTACCCGTCGAAACTGGGCGGTGGAAAGGGGTCCCTATATATGAACGTACATGTACATTATGCAACTGTCCTGCTATTGCAGATGAGTTTCACTATTTATTTAAGTGCGTTGCCTTCTCTGATCATAGACACAATACTATACCTGCTAACACTAAATGGTTCAATCTGATTACATATAAAAATACAATGTGCCGTATAAAAGTATGGCAGTTAAAATATTTATTCCAATTTATATCCTTAATTATGAACACGTTAAAGTAAAACACATTTATATGTCCATCCATTATCTTGAATACTTGTTTTGTATTAATAGTTATATATGTCTCGTATACCACTGATAGTGGTAAAAGAGAAATAAAATTGAATTGAAAATTTAATTTAATTGACAATACAGATAGCCACATAGTATCATGATGAAATTGATTCTCATACTCGTTGATGAATTTGAACTATCTGGATAGATCTGGCGACATTGCTTGTAAAACATACGACTTACAAGTTAATTCCACGAGTCCGCGGGGACTGTTGACGTATTGTTCCGGCTGGTTCTCTCCCTCTTTGTACCAAGCCAGACATTCACATGCGTACTCCACGCTCAAGTGCATGACTTTCTCGGCGGGCACGTGCAGTGTTGCGTGTAGCGCCATCTCTCCGTCGTCTTCTTCAACGTCCGACAACTCCACGCGATCGTCGTCGATGTCTTCGCCGTTGCACATGAACGAGATTTTCCCAGTCTGCTTTGCGGCACACGTCAGAGTCACCGATTGACCCTCAGCTACGTAGCTGGTGGCAGCTAGTTCCTTAACGAAGACGGGTGGCCCGTCGTTGGCGACGATCACGACAGGTTCTACGGTGACCCCTTTGTGCCCACCCTCTGGTTCTGGCGTTGGTTCACCATCTGAAATGTCATGTGATCTTACTAGCGTCGAAAAGGAATATTTCAGTATCGTGACCGTGAGCAATGAAAATAAAAGTAATGTTGAAAAGGTACTGGCTCTAGACCAATTCTATTCATGCTTTCATTCATTTAATGTACTATGTTTATATATCCATGTACAATTTACATTTGGGATTTAGAGCCACTTTCAAGATTCTTTCAATAATATCGCGGGTGGTCAGTTTAGGGCTGGGAGAAAACCCGCAACATCCGTACTGCTGAATGTTGCAGTAAACATGCGAGCACGTGCTGGAACTATTAACAGACCAAGGATGATAACCGTAGTATCAGGGTACAAACAGCGCATCCTATCAATATCGCGTCAGAAAGCTAACTTTCGTCAACATTGATGCCGGGATCCTGGGACTGGATTTGAACCCAGGGCCTTTGACTCAGAAGTCACTAAAGGGTGTCACTAAAGGGTGTCACTAAAGGGCGTCAAGAGTGTCACTAAAGGGTGTCAAGAACCACTCAGATTTTATCTTCACACCTTCGTGTATCGCTGGAATTATGTCACTGTCAAAACTTACAGACGACGGTGATCATTGCGGATTTCCCGTAACGTGTTCCCACCAAATTCTCCGCCACGCACGTGTAGTTGCCCTCGTCTTCCATCCTGATTTCATCGAAAACGAGGCTGCCGCTGCTGCTCACCCGGATGGACGTGTCCGCTTCTTCGTCCACCGCCACGCCATCTTTATGCCAGGAGATCTGGGAGAAAAAAAGAAGAAGATATATATCGTATTCTTAACAATTGATTTTGCATGGAAACTTTTTGAACAACATCTGGAGTTGAGCACAAAATCGTACTCCTAAAAAACTCCAGATTTTCTCGGTGCCACGTTCCTCATGCAGTTGTCTTTTCAAATATTATTTCAATGAACACAATAATTTTATTTCGTGAATAATCTGTTCCACGTTTACTCACTGTTGGTTCTGGGTTTGCTTTAGGTGGTTTGCATTCCAATTCCACGGCTGATCCTGAACGCACGGTCTGTACCATAGGATCCTTTTGGAAATTCTTCCTCAAGACTGGAAATTGCAGCAAAAGAAAAAGAGTTTTACAATTAGGACTACGGCTAGATCAAGGAAAATATATTAATAGCATAGTAATATTTGATTTAATTGTAAACAAACCCTTATTCCGAAAGCTCTTCATTATTGGCCATTCCAAATTTCTCTGGTTTATATCTTAGTAATCTAACTTATAGTATTACATATAGTATGGTAACGTTATGATAATCTCTAATGCAGATGTGACATACTAAACAAAATTAATTAAGGGCTAGTAGCCTTTGTCGACATGTTAAATTAGCTTGTACTATGTTAACAATGAAGACTTTCCAAACGAATACGGAGTTCAAACATTTGGTAGAAATCTTTCCAACCCTTAATTAATTTTGATTAGCATAAAACAACTATGAATCAAAGACAACTCTTCCCTCCACCGCCCATATCCCTTCTCCGCATTACTTTTGCACATCTGATCTTCCCAAAGGCTTTTAGCAGATACCATTTTAGAATGTCCCAGAGATTCCCGGCCCAATCCAGCACACTACCATCACTTCGACCCAGATCTAGTAGTATATAGCCTCTTCCAGTAAGTCAGAGTTGCGTCCCTTTAAAGAATTTGAAGAAATGACACTTACCGAGCTCACATAAAGCTAATCTACTCTCTAGTTCTAGAACGATAGTTAAAAGACCTACGGAATTACATCAAAATGAGCACTATGATGCTATACATACCACCATTACAGACGGCTTGTCGGATGTAGAACTGCATGCTGGGTATTATGTGTACATGTATATTTGTAATTAATGGAGAGTTTCCGAAAGGGGCTATAGTAATATCATCACTCAACACATTTTATATTATAAATAAATCATGGGGGTGGAGGGTTATTCTTGAAACGTATTTACGATCGTACGACACTCTTAAAAGGTTAATATAGTAAGGCTACGAACGTTTTTAGGTTAAGACGATCATAAGAACATTTTGATAATAGGCCCCCTGTTGCGAAATTACGAAACCTTATTTTTGGGCGTATGATTTCATGTTCGAATTGTAATTTCGTGAGGGGAGTTAGTAGAAATGAAATCGTACTGTGTGTGTGTGTGTGTGTGTGTGTGTGTGTGTGTGTGTGTGTGTGTGTGTCTGTGTGTGCGTTTGCGTGTGCGCGTACGTGTATATGTATTAAGTGTTTAAGTATGTATTCACATATCGTATAAATATGCTGTCTATTTGCACTATTTGCCCGTCATCAGATTCTTGTATTTGTTTATATGTAATCATTCTCCTGTACCACCGTGGGTGGTGGAGAAAATAAAAACTTGAAACTTGAAGAAGCCAGTAATGACTGCTCAGACTTACAAGCAATTTCAACGAGTCCGCCTTTGTCCATCTGAGCCCAGCCTTGCGCTTTCTCATCCGGGTACCATCCACTGCACAGACACCGGTACTCTCCCTTTATGGCTTCCAGCGTCTCGCGGGTCACGTTGATGCTCCTCTCCAAGATCTTCTTGTTCGTTTCCGGGTCGATCGCAGAGTACGTGTCGTCAAAGGCTTCCGGTATCCGGTTGCCGTTGCACTCAAAGGTCAGGTACTCAGCTCCGAGCGTGCGACACGTGATCGTAGCCGGCCTGTTCCGCACAACGTACGTTACCTTCTGAGGCTGCTGGATGAAAATCGGGGCCGAACCAATGTCGATTTGCGTCACGTTTTCCATTCCCGCCGTTGTCGTGTCTGGGGCTTGCGTGACTGTTACCTCTGGTTCTGGTTCAACAGTCCCTAATAGAGAAAAGCCGTAAATCAAAATATTTATTGTCTAGAATTTTGGAAAGTAAATTTGTAAAGGTTATTTAAAGGCATACAATCACGGTTGATAGACCCAGATAATGACCAAACGAATTTCAGTCTGAGACTAATTTTGTTTGATTTGTACCCCAAAAAGTTGTTATTTACTGGTATACTTTTAAGTCCCCAACACTTGATATTTATAATAAATTTCATATTTTATAATAATTATTTGTCAGGAATAATAATGATATTGTCTTTGATGTATTCATGATATATGAGAGTTATGTCCCCTTGCATTAATACAAAGAAGGATGAA
>JAUTBQ010188746.1:0-10467 GCA_032361185.1 Lepetodrilus ovalis | reverse complement strand
CATCTGGGTATCCTTTCACAAAGCTCTCTTATCTACTTAGAGACTGGTAGCACCCTCTTAGCAGTGTATTAGCTATCGGTAAAGCAAGCGCTACCACTCTCGTAGTGGATAAGAGAGCTTCGTGAAAGGATACCCTGATCAATACAATGATATGCAGGCTTCTTAATTACACACATTGTAACTATGTTACAACTATGTTACAACTATGTTACAACTATGTTACGTATGCACACAATTCAATCTCAAATATTTTAATAGAGCCACTATCAATTTTGCTATTGTTGCTAAGTATCGTAATAGAAAGTTCATGCTTACCCCTGTAATCTCAAATCGGTTGAGTATTTCTCTGCAAGTTTTGTCATCTGAAAATTTGTGAAATGTGCAAAATAGAACCTTTCATTCTTAACATCCATGAATTAAATCATCGTAAATGTTGAAGATTAACAGTAATAAAATTACATATTAACACAATCAGTGTTCGAAATAGAAGGCGCTCTGGGGGTCATTTCAATATCTGCAACGCTAAAGGTATCTATATGAAAATTACAGATTTGACAACCATTGTCATTGGGCCTATGGAAAATGAATACCCCGTCCCCTCATGAATTACCATCAATAAAAAAAAAAATACTATATCAAAAGTTAGAAAAGATTCAAAATATTCTCCAATTCTTACCCCCTTGGAACTGACACATTTGAGCTTCGGAACAGCATCAGGATCCAGTCTGGAACAAACAGCATCTTGTTTAAAATTATTTATTAATTATTTTTTTATGTGGAATTGCTGCTTAGAGTCGCCGTCAAAAATCTTTTAATAACATAATGTCTTGTCAGTTTAAGGCAGGAGGAAACCCGCTACATCTGGTCCCAGGATTACAAAACCATTTGAGTACAATTCCATGCTCAAGTTCAGATTTGATATGGGGATGAGTGAACAAAAGTTATTGCAGAGCATGAAATGGTACTCAGAAAAGTTTTGTAATCTTGGGGAATGTAGCGCTGAATGATAAATAAAGCTGTGAGCTGGTACTGACAAACTGAGGATGATATCTGTATCGTCACGGTACAGACAGCACATCCTGTCATGATTGCGTCGGAAAGGTAACTTTCGTGAACATTGATGCCGGGCCCCCAGGGCCTTTGGTGCCAAAGTCTGTTCTACCATTGGCTTACCAGGCACACCTCATGACAGAATTAAGTCAGGGTTTTATTCTGTGCTCACAGTATTTCCATGAAATTGTTGAAAATGATTAAACCAACTAGTTTGAAAGTTAAACTCCAATGAAATGTTGTCCAATGTCACAGCACCATGACTTAACACCTGGTTGCAGGCCCGTGTATTTCACAGTTGGTCATGTTCCAACTCTACATCTTTCAACAAAAAGTTATCTTAAATTATTCTAACCTTCAAAGCTGAGTACATTCTGATTTTAATTTACCTGTAGCAGTATGAGCATGTTTTTGAGACTGAGTAGAGCTCCTTAGAAATTAACTATAAAATAGAATTACCGTTGATGCTGACATAAATATTGCTTGTTCTTGATACAGTGAGTTTTCTCTGGTTTTGACAACCACTGGCTGATCCAATCATAACTCAGCCAATCCATCTCACAACCTGAAACATTGCAACATATTTAATCTCAATATGAAACATCGTCATTTTAATTTTCAACACAATCTGAAACATTCAATGTGTCATCACAAACTATCACAGATGGTTGACATAAATAATGGACAAAGAAATTTCGATCCAAGACTAGTTACGTTTTATATGAATTAAGGTTATGGAAATATTATCTTGTCTTTGATGCATGAACTGATCTATGATGGAATTCTAAGAAACCGTAGTCGTATCACTTTGAGGAATGTCCCTTTGCATTAATATGAAAAAGAAATACAACGACATTCAGGTGGATGACCGCTGGAACACTTTAACATATGAGGTGGGGTATTCTTCCTGTGAGCTGTAACTGACATATTTACCTGGCTCATAAAGAAGAGATGTATACAGCTCTTGCATTTCTTCCTGTTCAACTTTGCCTTTTTCCACTTTACTTTCCTGCAAGAGGAATGAAAGCAAAATTAACTTTCAAAGAAAACCATTTTTTTCAACTGATTTTTAAAACGTATTTTTTAATTACCCGATATTTTAATAATTAAGTTCGATTTGATTTGAAATCACTGAATATTTACAACGTCGGGTTGACCAATCATAACTAATGACAACCAATAAAAAATAATAACTCACAGTAGCAAATATTAGTTCTGCTATCCAACATTCAAACTTCTCGTTGTCTGAAATCACATATTGCTGTACGCCCGGTGGTAAAAGTGCTTCAAGATTATCACAATTGGTGGTTGTTTCTGGAAACAAAATATACCGGTAAAATATCTTTAAAACATATAGTATCAATATATCTACCAACAAAATGTACACCTTTGGAAATTTAAAAAGAAAAGAATGAAATAATCACAATATAATGAAAATTTCGAATAAGCTTTATTGTTCAACTCAAATTTTATATGGGAATTTGTGAATAACACATTTACGACCATGAAGTGGTACCCAAAAACATTTATATATCTTGGGGTCTGATACACCATTTCAGATAATCCAGGGGACATAACTCTTGCTGCACATGTTAATGGTGGTCAAGTCTAATTTGCAGAGGGTCGCACAGATACCTTTAACATTGCAGATTTTCAAATGGGATCTCGTGACCCCTTTAAATCAAACCCTCTAGTGTACCTGTTGGCTGGGTGCCTTTTTTGGTGTACACCAACATGTACGCGTTCTTCGAGGAATGCCAACCTTTCGACACTTTGCCTTTCTTTTCCTTGGACGGTTCACCTGCTGGGACAAACTCTACGTAAATAAACTTGATATGGGTGGAGAATCTTGTACACAGGTTGAGCAAGAGAATTGTTATATCAGCAGAAAACAAGCCTGGTGTCTAGAGGCTGCAGGTGCTAATACACAGCCAGGGCATCTGGATTTCTGCGGATCGGCAGAAAACGTACATGCCTGCATACAGTTTATTCTCTTAGGAAAGAGCAGGTTCTCTTAGGAAAGGTGGTAGTGCAGAAATAGAACATTCGGATTTCAGAGCCATAGGTCCCGAGTTCAAATCCCATCAAGGAATCAATGTTTGCAAAAGTTGCCTTGCTGATGTGATATTGATAGGATGCACCGAATGTAGGGTGGCAATGCAAATTTCATATTTGATCCGTCAGTACCAGCCGGTGTTCGCAGATCTTCTGCAACATCAGTGCCATGAACATTGTGGTTTTCCTCCTGCCCTAAAGTGAGAAGTCGTGATATAAAAGAATCTTGAAAGAAACTCTAAATCCCAACCAAAAAAATTAAAAAGAAAGAAATAGCAAGCTCTACAATTGATGGGAGTATTTCACCTATACACACTCAATTAACTAACTAGACTGTGTTCAATAACAACGTAAGGATGAGAAATGTCTCAAATGTACACAAGCACAGGCATGGCAACAGACACAATTGTGATGTCAGCGGAAAAATAAGGTTTATTTGTACTGGATATGGTCTACAAATAAATTGACCCTTGGATAAATAAATCAGCGAATTTCTGCGGATCTCAGGAAAATTGCCATATCTGCAAACAACTGGTGAACAAGCATTAAGGCAAACTAAGAACATTATTAAATATAAACAGAACCCCTGTATCTGCTAGTAAAGCTGGTGATTAAAAAAAAATATTCACCTAAAAGCAAAAAGCCTTTTTCTAAATATTGAACATTTCCTTCAATAAAAATAGATTTTGACCATCAATATGGCAGTCTCCACCTTAACAGGTCAAATGTCAGAAGGTTGAAGGTCACCCACCTTGAAGAATGTCGTCCTCGGCACCGAGGCGCAGAGTTTTCCCGTTCATCACCTCGATGTCCTCGTCGTTGAACTTGTACCACGGCTGCTGGGGACCGCTACGGATGTGCGCCACGTAATGTCCGCTAAACGCGCTCATCCCATGATGCATCAGTACCGCCGTCAGCTCGTACACCAGTGTGTCCTCTGGAGGATGAACAATGAAAAAAAAAAATTGGCACACAAACTGAACACCCGAGACTGAAAGTACATAGCGATGAATCTAGTAGCACTGACACAGTGCCCCCTGGATATAACACGGTCCGATGCACAGCGGATTCGGATATAACGCAGGGCAAGATGTGGATTCCATTTTTATTTTCGTTATTTCCCTGTAATATCGTATAAGGCAAGTACTATAACGTATGTCATGGACCCTAACTTCCGCGTTATATCGAGGGGACCCTGTATTGTTCTGTGTACCACAAAACTACCGTAAGTGTTGTAAGTGTTGTTTGGGCATAAATCAAGGGGATGGGTTATATGAGAAATGTTATCCAGCAAAAACCTGTACTCACCCGGTTCCTTCAGGTATTTACTCATGTCAAGCACCTCAGGGAACTGGACAAAAGTGTTGAGTTTCTTCTTGTAGTGAGTGTTTCTGAAAACATGCATACACAACATATACAATCCTACCAGGGCGGACCTGTAAGAAATGCTGTACAGTGAACTAAATTAACACAAATCCACTACCCTGGGCCATTTCTCCCAATGCTAAAGGTATCCTAAGGACTAGTAGAAATTCATGCCTTTTGTTATTCGTATCACTATTCGGACTAGTAAGTCTAAAAGTTAATTTTGATCCCCGGTGTAACTGTCAGGTCACCTTATATCCAACCTTACCCATAGACTACACCACTGCTAAGGTTGGAGGTTACCTAGCTTAGACTCGTTAGAGTTAGGCCGTTTTGTACAGGCGTGCCAAGACGGTAAATATCAAACTCAAACCTGACTCTCTCTGCCCTGCACTCAAAACAGTCAGCAGAAAACTGGAACTCCGTTCCTCAGAATGAAGAACTGCAGTATCGAATAGCATTTGACGCACCAGATTTATTTATGTCTGCGCTTTGTGTCCCACCAGTGTGGAGACCAGTAACAAGCAGCTATTATTATTATTATTATTATTATTATTAGTATTAACCGATGATGAAACAAAACAACATCACAGCTGGACAACGCAGGCACAAGTGTGATGGGTTACGACCTATCATAGACAGACGTCCAGCATATGATCATCGTATGAGGAGGAAAGGGACACTCACTTGTCAAAGATGAACCTGAGCAGCTGTATATTGAGGACTGGCGGGAGACTCTGTAGTTCTATGGTGCGAGTGGCGTTCTGTTTACTCGCACACGACGCACACATGTATTGGTTCTCTCCATCCAGCTTCTCTTCCTGAATACAACACCAACATATATTAGTAATATTCAATACATAATTAATATTAATATTCTTTTATTTTGTTTTCAAATTGGCCGAGTATGATTATGGAGATTAACGTCGCTGCGGGAATGTTTCACCCATTTTTCAAATTGGGGTTCATAACCGCTTTCAGATTCCTTTCACTTATCATGGCTAGTCAGTTTAGGGAAGGAGGAAACCCGAAACATATGTAGTGCTTAGTGTTGCAGTAAACTTGTGAGCACTGGCGGGTAACTATTGCCATGGTACATACAACGCATCCTATCATGATCGTATTAGAAAGGTAATTTTCGCAAACACCAACATGATTTGAAGCCAGGGCCTTTGTCTCTGAAGTCCAAACATCCTACTATTGCGCTACCAGCCGCCCAAATAGTAAATAGCATTTACACAGTACTGACTGTTGTCAAATTGATCACAGCTGATCAGATAGTCATTTCCACTTACCTTGAGGAAGTCTTCTATACACTGATTTAATACTCGGTGTCCTTTAATATTCAGATCCAGTTCGTAAAACTTGGATCCTGTTTTTGACTTATTTCCACATTTCTTGCATCTAAAAGGCAAAAATGAACAGCTGTATTGCTAATTTATCTGAAGCAAACAGACAAACTGACCACTACAATAAAAAGATTTATAAAGGGGAAATCTCCATTAAAATAGATGTTCCTTTCCCAAAGTGAATTATTTATCTTTCAGAAGGTGTACCGTGGAATTCCCCTCATTAGTGAAAGATCGAAATACTCTAGGGAGTACAACAAATAATTAAACAGGTATGGCAACGGACAATTGTTATTTCAGTGGATAACAAGCCCAAGGTCTGGAGGCTACAGGCCCCAAGCCACGTCCAGTGCAAAAAAAAAAAATTAAAAACAATTAAAAATTTAAAAAAAATAGAAATGGACACTTGCACAAACAAATCAGGATTTCTGCATATCCGCTGAAAATTGTCATAATTATGATCTTCAGTCCAATGATCTAACCACTGCACGACCACTTACTGCTAGATACAGGCATGGCAACAGACAATTGTGGTTTCAGTGGAAAACAGACTCGGGCTGCAGGCACCAAGCCACGTCCAGGGCAAAGATATCAACCCTTGGACAAATAAATCAGTGTATTTCTGTGGATCCATGGAAAATTGACATGCGTGTAAATATGAAAAGTTTGGACATACTTGGTCACGTAACAGTACTCCCCACAGAACTGATTCTGGATTATTCTTGCCGAATCGTCGTTTGTGTGAGATGACATTGCATCTTCCAACAGCGACAGGAACAGCTTGGAGAACTCCTGAGCATCCTGGGTAAAATAAAAACGGGATTAAAATTATTATGCTGATGCAATGTTAATTAATAGTCGGCAAAGCCTTGTATCAATATTACTTTATTAACTCGTAGGATATGACACCAAAACACACTGTGGTGAGATTCTCTATCAGTCAACTATAACGTACCTGTTGTTGGCCAGCATCTAGACCCAGGAACTTGATGAATGGACTAGGGTCTATGTATCTGTAGGAAATGGAAACGTTTTCTTATCAAAAGTGGTTAAATATTAATAATAAAAAAATACAAATAATAATGGTTACTATTAATGCACCAAATCCACCCCAAAGGCATGCTCAAAGAACCACATTATTATCCCCGGTCAATGGATCAGTGTGCACTCAGTGTTCCTTCTCAACTACCTGGGGAGTATACACTCCAAGATTTTGCTTTCAGTGCAACAAGTTTATCACCAATAGTAACTACTAATAGTAACGGCAACAGCAACAACAGACACAATAATTCTTTGTGAAAGGGGCAAGCAAAATGTTTAGAAAATATTTTTAAAAAAGAGTACACTTCGCATATTGTGAGTAATAAAACTGACCTGCGCTCGCTGAACTGTAGTAGTGCAAAGATGAGCTGTAAGTGGCCACAGATAGTAGAGGGTGTCCAATCTTCACCTGTCAATCAATAGCATTATAAATGATCACATCATCAATGTTGTTTAATCTTAAAGAATTTCCTACATATTTTAAGCATAATGGTACAAGTGATATCACAGTGAAAACCACTCTCTACCGACAGCTCACGATAAGTGAGATATATCCCCCGGACCTGGACTTGCAGTATTTTCACCGGATCCGGACCCAATTTCCCGCAACCTGATTGGCTCAGGTGACCGAAAAATATGATTAAATAAAATATTTTCCAAACTACAACCCTGAGAGCCAATCAGATTGCTGGAAATCTGGTCTGGGCCAGGGGGATAGATGACAAGTCCGGGCCTGGGAAATAGCAGAGTTGTAACACTTGAAAATAGAAAACGCACCGAGAATCTCTGGCATGTTAGGTTCCTGCCACTGATACAAGGCTCTCCGCACGGACAAGTTGTGGAACCATAGCTGTAGAAATGTGTTAACGTAACACGTCGCTCCCAGATTCTTCAAGCCAACAAATGAACCCTTGATGGAAACAAAAAAAAATAATAATAATAAAATATTTATTACTTCTATGGTCAAATTAAGCTGAGACCTGTGCATTATGGCTTGACAGTAAGGATTGTCTACATGGCCGGGACAGGTATTATCCACAGGCAGATTTGTTAAGTGAAATAGCCTTGATTAACCCTCTCCCTACTGGATAACACAGCTCTTTAGGGCATCTCCGGTTGTCTGCAGCAGGGAGAGGGATACAGGACTAGTGCTGATCCTGGGATTCGAACCCGAGTTGCTGGATTTAGAGTCAAACGTTCTACTGAGTGAATCAAAGGGGTAGCCCGTGAGCATCTGATATCACACCTGGCTATGTTAACAAGCCTGTTACCTAGGCTACAGGGCACCTGGCTATGTTAACAAGCCTGTTACCTAGGCTACAGGGCACCTGGCTATGTTAACAAGCTGTTACCTAGGCTACAGGGCACCTGGCTATGTTAACAAGCCTGTTACCTAGGCTACAGGGCAAGTAGTTTATTGTCCTACAGGACACAAGGACGGGTCTCTCAAAAGATTAACATAAAGACCTGACAAGATCATCTTTGGATGCAATATTAAATCTACATAATATTTACTAACTATGGGTTTCCCTAGTTAGTAATATAATATAAAGAAATTCAAAGAAATTCTTAACACAATACTTCATATTTTGCCCAAAGACAATTTTGCATCTTTAATCAAACATATACATACACAATTAGACATATATACTGGGATATACACATACCCAGGGTTTCATATGGACGTCGGACATCGGTCACACGACCGATAATTTTCAAAATGTCCTAAACTTTTGCTGTGTAATCAGCATGATGTCCGACCACCTTTTTGTACAAGCGGACATAACAGGAAACGTTAAAAACCATAACGTATTCATTTCTTTGGAAAGCGAAAGTTGTTTTGGCAGCGGAAGTTGTTTTGGTGATCAGCCAAATGTCTATGACAGAACGAGAGTAACTTCCCTAGCTAGACGAGAGCATTGCTTGAACATGCCTCCTAAAAAGAAACCGAAACTCTTGGTTTCTAAAATATCCTATTGATTTCCTGTGAGAGGACATATGTCCTAAGCTTTTACATTTTGGGATGAAACACTGCATACCGTATCTCTGCGCTCACTGTCAGGGTCGAAGTCGTCCCACCCTGGGTCATCCAACTCTCCAAACCACGGCTTCTCTCCGATGGCATTCAGACAAAATGGATTGCCTCTGCAATTTCTCCTTCAGAAATAAACCATAAAACCATCACTTAAAACATTTATATTAAAAAAGAAAAGGCTTAATAAATGACAGTCATTTTATGGTTGTTCACTGAAGTATGAACAATTTGAAAGTGCTGGTGAAACTTGTGTGATGCGACAACGTTCTCACTAGAGTATAATCTTGTTTTGATGTTGAGCACTAGCTTGATAAACATGATCAGGAAGGAATAGTTCTTAAAACAGCATGAAGAGGAGTTCATGAAAAGTACTCAAGGAATTCAATGTAAATCCCTATGTACTGTACCGATGTACTCAACTCCACACTATCTGTGACAGTCCCTATTACCATCCAAAACTAGGGGTGCAACGATTCACCGTTGCACTGTGATACAAAGTTTTATGATTCGGGTATCGTATCGCGAGGATCAGTATCGCTACACAACGATACAGATGTACTTAATGGAAATGGAAGTCTACATGTCTGTAGAATCAAGAAATACAATTTGCAAACGTCATTCGGCCAATTTAGGAATAATACTGTGCTCTTGATTTCCACCTCAAAAGTTTATATATCGTATGGTGAGCTTTGAATCGTGATACATATCATATCGTAAGAAAATGAATCATTGCAGGCCTATCCAAAACACAATCACATGTTAAACTTGGAACTTTCTAGGAAAACCAAACCAAATGAATTCTGAACAAAACATCACCATGATCACAGATGGCTCACTTTCAATCACTGTTGACAGGGTGGACACAGATTTGAGATATTTGAGCACTTACTTGCAATCTCCACGAGCGCACGGCTTCAGGTTGAGTCTGTATGCCTTCTGGATGTGCTCATCCGTGACATTCTCCGGCAGCGTCTCTTCCGCCCACTGCCACGCTGCTTTGTCCAGCTGATGCTTAGACGGCATTCTACGTCCTCAGTGTCGCGGCACCATCCTGGAAAGTATACTCAACAAAATTAACTAAGGCACCAACAGACATTTTCTGGGGAAGCTTTCTACCAAATTTGGAACTGCTCAAAGAACCTGGTAACACTTGTATTCAGATATGCATCTGCAAGTTCTTGATGTGTATCCTGCAGATGCTTGAATATTCTTCAATAATAAATTATATAAAGCTAAGTTTATATACCCCAAAAGGCTACTGTCCAATAATTAATCTTGTTGATATTGATTAATCATGTTTATATTACATGAATTGTAACTTTACACAGGATTTCAGCAATATTGGCGGGGCAATTTTAGCAAATTGGTGTGATCAGTTGCGATTTATCAGAAGCTTATTGGGGAAGAATGGCTATTTGGGGTTCTAAGTGGGACACATGTATTTTTTAA
Source organism: Lepetodrilus ovalis (assembly GCA_032361185.1). NCBI lineage: Eukaryota > Metazoa > Mollusca > Gastropoda > Lepetellida > Lepetodrilidae > Lepetodrilus > Lepetodrilus ovalis. The sequence continues at coordinate 123 of JAUTBQ010188746.1, read as the reverse complement.
ATTGGATGGAATTCCACAGAATTTGCCAAGTTCCAGTAAAAGACAACAGAGCTCCAGATAAGGCGCGTATCCGCGTATTTTACGCAGTAAAAACTGAGAAATACGCACAGATATTAAATCTGG
>JAUTBQ010188735.1:0-10468 GCA_032361185.1 Lepetodrilus ovalis | reverse complement strand
ATATATATATATATATATATCACACACACACACACACACACACACACACACACACACCGCGCACACACACACACACACACACACACACACACAGACAGACACACACACACACACACACACACTCACACTCACACTCACACACTGCTGTATTTGTATCTCCCATCCCATCGCTTCAATACTGTAATTTATACGACACATACGACACAATGTAAGATATTCAGTCATAAAGATTTACGTAATGGACTAGCATAAAACACAATACAAAACACAATGAAACCTTCATTCTTAAAATAGACTAATGGAACGGAAATGTCACAAAAGAAAATGGCTGTAAATGAATCTATAAGAAACTTTAGGTATCTAATACTATCTATAGATAGATAAGAACAGTTCTTATATATATATACAAGAGCTTCATTTCCAACTTTTCAATAATGATAAGACTATATTCAATCAATACTGCGTGGCAGTATGGTGGCCTTTAGGTTCCAACACAATATAATAAGTGTTCACAGAAACACTTTTATATAACATACATAACCATTGAATTTATTTGTACATAGGTAAGTATAAATTATAGTTCGAAGCAGAATATTGTCGTAATCTTGAATTGCATATGTGCACTCTCAGCTTTCAATAATACACACAGTATTAAACAAACCGTTTTCAATTACAGCTATTGTCCAATATTTTCTGTCCATTTTGGACGTTTTCAATCGCAGTTATTGTCCTAGGTTTTCTGTCCATTTGTAAAAATAGGTGATTGAGATGTCCTATAGCAGTTGTATTCAACCCAATGAAATAATCAGAAGAAGGAATTACGGCAATAACACCAACTCAATTAATATCCCAATCCCGTGACTGAATTATACCATGGAACAATTTAATCAATCATGTCATTTTTATGCTTTAATATCATTTTGCCGGAGCACTGAAAAAGCAGCCTTCTAAACACATCACCCTGTCGCAGCCAAGGTAAAATCTCGATTCCGTATAGCAACACTGGGTTTGAAAGCCTTTTTGTGTGGACCGTGCCTCTATACAAAACGTTGACGTCTTTCTATACAGATTGCTTCATCGGGAATAATCAGGTATTACTCTGGTTTCATTTAATGAGAGACTGCTAATCTTGACCTGAATTCTAGATTAAGTAAACGGCTGAAGCCTTATCACCATATCAATCTCACCATTTCTGTCTCCGTCTGTTGTAAGCTTGGCAAACACGGACAATAAATAACTTGTTGCTTTTTTTTCAAGATTGCCTATCAAAGAACTGATTGGAATTATAAATTTCAAAATCTGACAATTACGACGGATCTCTGTAAAGGGTATGGAATACTCAGTAATACAGAGATCAAAGGGTCGGATATTATAGTTCACACGATTGACAGCGTTAGTATGAAATATGTAAATCTTGAAACTGATATTATTGTATATATGGATAGTAGTGAATGTCATTAGATTCATTGGCGTATGTATTAGGTATCAGTATCATATTGGATAATATTATCGCCGAATATTATCAAACGAATGATAAATAATTTATGCTAAAATAGCTAAAACATTCTCTTTAAGTACAGAAAATGGATTTAACACAGATTTCATGTAGAATAAACGTAAAAAGTGCTATTTATTAGTCACTGTGTAAATCAATACCACGAACAACGTACCTCTAAAGTCTATAGTTACTTATGTATAGTGCTAACTATTTATAATTGAGTTTTTAAAAATAATTTTAGATAACACGTTGAAAACATAAGTAACAATGAAATCAGATGCTTTCTTGGACATTCATTATAATGGTCTGATATATTCTGATATACATTTCAAACAATAAGATAAACAATTAATATAGAGGATAGTAATGAAATGGCACCGGTATGTAGTCTCGAAACCAACACCATTGCGCCTCTCCATCAAATGTATGTCATTGATGTTAAGTATGCATAAAGGTTTGTGTTTCGAGGATGGGACATATGTTTAATTATGCATAACGGTCTGCTTTTCGAGGATTAAGTAGGCATATTGGTCTGTGTTTCTAGGATGGGACGGATGTTAAATAAACATAATGTTCTTGCTTTCGAGGATGGGACGGATGTTTAAGTAGGCATATTGGTCTATTTTTCGAGGTTGGTATATTATTATCACAGCTGAGCTACATGTAGAAATTTGACGACTCAATCCCCCGTGATTCTCTTACACGCCAAGGGCATCATCATAGCCGAACTATTTTTGTTGGGAAACATGGACATTTTCTTTGAACCCTTCACAACAAAACATATCAGCAAGTTAAAAAGGAATAATTTATTAGCTTATGCCAGCTTGCGGGGGAATATTCATGGGGGGTGCTTGTCTCCGTGTCGCAAGATTCACATCAAATTTTTGGAATCGTATTCTAATAAGATGAGCGCAGTATTCTTCGATACGTGAGCTATAGTTATAGTTTTAAAATCGTGTCAACTTCATACTAAATAGCAAAGGTCTCCATGTTTTAGGTTTCGCAAGGAATACAAAGATCGTTCAGTATTTGGTGACTGTTATGATAGATATATTTGATTTATGTATTGTTCATGCATCACAAGTCTTGTTCTCATTGTGAGTTCATTGGCGTGATCGTTGTATAAAGTGTAACATCTGTAAAATCCGACACATACCCTGAAACTAATATTACTGTAAATAGTACTGTAAATATTTAATTTTTATTTACTACTTTATTATATATACGTACAGTATTTATGTAAACACACAGGAACGGATTTATTAAGTTGGACAATATTTTTTCAATCATTTTTTTCTGTCGGATAAAATATGTTTAAATAGAAAACATGTTACTGACACATCTGCTAAACAAGTCCACATACCACGATAATTTTTATATACACTACTAGTCGTATATCACTTAAACATTAAACACTGTCTTAGTATTCTATGCTATACTAGTACAGTGCAATACTACTGGCATTATCTCAGAGTGTATAAGTACCAATTGCTAGAAGGGTTTCCTTAAGCTATGCACACCCCTGTCACCAACGCATTAAACATTAATATTTCACTTGTGAGATATTTATCTCCCCGAGACAACAAGCGGACCACAAGTGAGGTAGACAAGCTTTACAGGAACGCTGATTAATTTTGCAACAAAGAAAAATTAGCAAATTAGGGTGGTAAGATAATTCGGACATAGCCTGGACATGTCTTCGGGAGATGTATATAATAATAGATATAGCTTTTAATATCCCCAGTCCCTTACGTACTTGTCATTGCATGGGTTTGTATAATACTTACGCCCATAGATCTACCAAGTAATTTATTTTTTAGATAAATAAATTGTTTTCTATGGTCTAATGGGATTTTGATGTATTTTTTTTATACCACATTATTTTGTGCTTATTGTTTAAATATATTGATAATGGGCATACTTTTATGTGCAAGTGTGTATAAATGTATGTGCAAGTGTGTATTATTTTATGTGCAAGTGTGTATAATTGTATGTGCGTAGTTGACAATATTAATCGTTGCAGGACAGATTCCTGGAGATTTTCGTTTTTTTTTAAACTGAAATCAGGCACCTGAGTTACGAATGTGTTTCCCTCAAAGTTTGCATTGGTATAGCATGAACTATGAGTTGAGTATGAAAGGCTAATCTATGAGTTGAGTATAAAATCCTACCCCAAAAAAGGTTTCGTAATCTCCACGTCTGGTTCCTTATTAATTATCGCTAACACTAACATATTTTATATTGTATTAATATTTTTATTTTTTTCTCCATTTATTTTCAAATTCTAACGTATCACTGCTATTTTGATATTTAAAAATAATGTATCCATAGTAGCATTTCACACATGTATTTTTATAATTTTCTCTTCTTTCTTTTTTTGTTGGAAATACTACTATTCTGCTTGCTGCAACTATTCATGATCAGTGATACATCTCGAGTACTGAGTACTGCCGCACGCTGTGCAGATCGATGTCCTCTCATCTTGCCCAGTAAAACGACTTCATCTTGTCAAGTAAAACCGACTTGTCAACATTGCGGCTAACCCTTATGCACGGTGCATTTTCTCCCAATTATCCCACGATCATCAATACAAGCAATTTATATCGGCAAAATTTACATAATTATCCCCGAGAATGAACCCAAACCATAGGCTTTGATCATAAACGCAGAGGAGCATTATCCATATGAATTAGTGCGAAGCGAAACATGATAAATGTTTCATAAACATAAACGCCAACGAATTCTCGGAACCTAATATACGGAACATGATCTCACAACTTGACATTGTCAGTAACCACGGAAACCGGCCAACGAAGGATTCGCTTGTCTGCGAACTATTGATGAGAGATGTCGGTGAAGGGAGTTAAGACTTTTATGACGTAGGTGTAACCTGTCTTAATTGGTGACCTATAGGTTTCTTCACGCAGAATATGTGTAGCTAGATCTACAACTCAAATTTTAGGCACCCGCTATAACAAGCGTTAACTTGTTCATTGCATGAAGCACCGTTATTGCTACAATACGTGAAGATATGGTTATCTAAAACTGTTGTAGCGATACAATTAGTTTGTACAACCAGACTAACATGTGTAGGTGGTCCCGAAAATTATTACTTACAATCAATATTGTAGCGACAACTCCTTTGAGCAACGGGCCCCTCTCCCTGACAATCTCTACGTCCTACTCCGACTCGTAGTCTGATTAGCCTCTTCTAGCAGCTTCACCGACAGTGATGGCTTGAGAATTATTGAAAGAACGCCTTCTCCTTAGAAGTACATACTTCTTGGTGTATATTGGAAATGAAAGCTTTTATAATAATATGTCGTAATGTTATCCTAGTTAATCGTATTAATTGTGACGAAGAGTATTATCAAATAAGTACGAAGTTAAGAATTGTGAATATGAGGCTGTTTGTATGATAAATTAAATAGATAAATGACACTAACATTGAAAGCAATATCAGAAATCCAAGTAAAACGACAGCAGACTTTAAAATTTTAATAAAAGTATTATATTTACTTACAAATTTTAAAAGAATATTGTACTTAAAACTACTTACTCCGATTCATTGACTTTTGTTTTAAATTTAGGTTGCGAAAGAATATCCAAGCAGTGTTTTCTTAGTTTATCATTCACAAATGTCTGTTTTTATTTGTAGTTGTGGGGGGATTGTTTTGTTTATTATTTTTCTTTATGAATTAATTAACTTGAAATTAATCTAATTATTTTAATAGTTGTTAATACCAAAACTATCATTACTAGAATGCCTTGACAATCATTTAAAGAATCACTCTACACTTTGCCCGCGTATTTATCCTACTCAAAATGGCTAGCTCTATTTCGCTGATACATGTATCCCGAACAGTCAAAAACAGACTGGAAAACTAGGGCAGAGAAAATTACCCGTGTAATATCATATTGGCAGCAATCATGGTAGTGTTCAATTAGGTTGTAATGTAAGCTCATATTATCTCAGTATCGTTCAGTCGCCACGTTCGCAGATCAGTCATCACTCACTCTGTAACTAGAGTGATGCTCTCTTCGAACATAATGTAATAATTATGACTGGAGAAGTATGATGGAATTGAATACAAATATTCCTGATTAGTTATTACATTTGATATGATTTCTATTAGTTTTTTAAATGTGAAAAAACGGCTTGGCAAGAGGGCCTGTCAAATTATCAGAGATTATTAACACGTTCGGTGCTATAGTTGAAATAAATAAGGTGTGAATATTGATACGATGGGTGTTAGTGGGATGATTGTGTAATCTGTAAGTATCCATATATAATCATATTGCTCATATTATGTGTGGAGCATTATACATCTTTCCAGATTGGTTGCTTTCATAAAATTGGTTATTCCATTGGTCAATGTTGCTTGGCGCCTCATTGAATTTGGTCTCGTGACCCACTAGTTTCATGGCACAATGAATGCTAGTGACTCAACACTCATTCCTAAATGTATACGTGTGTGTGTGTGTGTGTGTGTGTGTGTGTGTGCGTGTGTGTGTGTGCGTGCATGCGTGCGTATGTGCGTGTGTATATGCGTGCAGGCCTACTTGTGTTGAATTGTTTTCATTAACAATTTTAACTTATTGACGGTATGTAGCTTTAATTCATGTTATGATCAGTTAACCCTTTCCATTTCTATTTTTTTTTTAAACATGACATGTAGTACTACTGCGGCTGTATGGTGATAACATAACAAAGAGTTAGTACATATTATAATTTCCTCTCGAACGTATGCAACAAGAGTACACAGTACGATTGCACTGCTTACGATGATAATATTTCATTCTATACACGTATTATACATATGCTACATTCATTCGTTGGTATAATTCCAAGCTAACTAATTGCTCAATTATATGACCCATGTCAATTCTAATTCAAGTCGAGTGATAATGATTATATTATTCGACTCAGAAATAGAAAGCGCGCTAGACACAGGGGATATCAGGGTCAACAGAAGACCACGACGGCCAATGTATTGAAACTCAATCTGATCTTGATGAAAAGGCCGCGCGCATAATAAACACGGGTGTCTTGTATAGTCAGGACTATAGAGCCAGCACAATTGCATGCCTCTCTATTGGACTTGAAATTCCTCGGTGGACTGTATACAAGGGCTAATTTCGTCATCACGATGAAGTCGGTGGATAATTGCTTGCTTGCTTGGTTCACAGGGCTGGCCATATGCTTAAAGCCTTTAAAGAAACACGCCAAAATACTCCACGAGTCCCTATAGTATCACCATCGCGGGGGAATTCACTTGAGACTGTCCGAGCCAAGACGATGCAATCCACTTGTATCGTTGTCGAGGGTCGCGGTTCTGATGTTTGAAAAATCATTTGGCTTATGGAGAGACGGGGTGTTAGATAGAGATAGAGAGAGAGAGAGGGAGAAATGAGCAGAATCTCAGATCGGACGAGAAGCCAGCTGAGAAAAATCGAGACTCGGCTCGCCAGGGAATCACGGGGGATTAATCACGCGCGCGATGATACAAGATTTTCCGCGCGCCGCTTGATGATCTAAATCCAATTTGTACGAGAAATCACGAAGAATTATTCTACGAGTGAGACATCTTGGCCGCAGATATGTGTAAGTCCACGTGGAATGCCGCTATAAACATCTCCTGTGATTGTTAAATAAAGGGATGACCCTGATTAAATAGGAAAATCAGATTGTCTGCCCCTTGTGTCATCATAAAGCATTAATCTTATTAGTTATCGCCACCCTGCATTAACCTCATTAATTACTGGCACTAAATTCTATTTGCATTTAAAACAAATTTCGGTCGTGCTGGATTTATGATAGATGTATGAGTAGGCCTATATTATGTGATGTGATTTGATTGTGTGTGTGTGTGTGTGTGTGTGTGTGTGTGTGTGTGTGTGTTAGTGCTTGCTTGCGCGTGCGCGTGTATGTGTGTGCGTGCGTGAGTGTGTGTGTGTGTGTGTGTGTGTGTGCATGTGTGTGTGTGTGTGTGTGTGTGTGTGTGTGTGTGTGTGTGTGTGTGTGTGTAAAACCTGATGCTTAAAGTAAATCCTTTCTACACCGCTGCTATTTGTTGCATGTCGACAGAAATTAATGAAGTTCAATTCTTAAATAGAGAAGAAGAAGAAGAGAAGAATGACTGTTTATTTACACACAATGAAGAACGTTCGGTGTGTCTTTGGACGTAACTTGTAATCGCAGGTAAACGAAAAACCATAGCCTTTCTTATACGCATACTATATTTGAGCAGATAAACTAACTTTTAAGCATGATCTAAATTATTTTGAAATGATAAAATATATGTTTGATTTGTGAATAATAAATAGAGAGTTACGATAACGCTAATCCGATCAGAGTTATTGGTAATGGAATATTGATACATGTAAGAAGGTAACTTCCACATGCGTTTAAAAACAATAATCATATAAAACATTTGTAGATGAGTCTCATTGGAATATAACACAATATACACAAATATACACCTGTGAGTGTCAGATACAATATGAATATATTTGTAAAATGTCGAATATGAACGTAGTAATAAAAGAAATCTAATATTTATCTCTAGCAAAGATATTAAAATATAATCATTATATGAGCACACGTACATATTTACTTTAAATATATTCTATCCTTCGGCTAAATTTTAACTTGTTTTAAATGGTAGATTCAAAGAACACTTCTTTCAGTGTGCATATGTGCCTGTGTGCGTGTGTTTGTGTGTGTGTGTGTGTGCGCCTACGTGTGTGTGTGTGTGTGTTTGTGCGTGCGTGTGTGTCTGTGTGTGTATATGTCGGATGGGAGGCACTGCCATAGGCTTGACTGGTGGGAATTGCTTGTTAATGGATAAGTGGCTTATCATCAAAAGACTTGTTCTTTTTATGTCGCGAGAGCGCACCCCTTAGGGAGAACCTCGTTCTAGAGAAGCATGGCTGGTATATATAAGGCCTATCTGACCATATCTAAAGACAATAAGCTATATACACATTTCCCGTGAATATATCGTGAATATGTATTAGATAAATTTAAATAATAACCTGATACAATTGATGATAATGACGACTTACTGTGAACTTTGGTCAAACTTGTTCTAATCTTTTGAACATGTATGGCGTCACTACGGGTGGAGTAATAAACACAGGCGTGCAGAGGTGTGATCATGCGCTATAATTTGATAAATCGTCTTTGGTGCCCTTGCATCGTAAATTTTCAATAGCCTAGTCCATTTCATACTATATTAGATAATGTTCCAAAATGACACATTTCTATATGCCCCTTTCCTGATAGATTCACAAATCTAACACGTACATTTATAACTGGGACATTTTGACAGACATTTAAATTCTATAAATACGATCAAAGCTAAGACATGTTTTATGACTTAGTTCTATATTTTTCTCCAGTTGTTGACTACATGTTTATCATAACATCATATAGCTAAGATGAATGTGTACGGACTATAAACGTCATAACGTCTTGATGTCGTAAAACTAGAAGGCTGTAAAGGACCATTACTCTGATCGACAGTAGTTAATCCCCACGTCATCCGTAAATCCCCGTGCACCACTACAACTGCCACACACTCATCATGGATGTATACTGTTAAGTCATTTCTACTGAAAGTCACGTGACAATCCGAGGTCATAAAATATGTTCGATTAACGACAATGGCGTCATAAGGATAGTTTCCGGTATCCAAATCCGGAGGCGTTACGTTTCGGAACTTTGCGACGTGAAAGCGTGGTTGAGCGTTAGGAATAGTTTATGACATTATTGCCAAAGGGTCCGTATGCATGTATGCGAGAACATCGAACTAATTTATAGCTTTTCATTTGAAAAGAAGAAGATTTATATTTCCACTCTGAAGGAAGATGGACAGATCAAAGGCTTGCCTAGAACAACTAATCACGAAATATGCTGTTGTATGAGTACGATTGTTCTATATTTATCGTCTACGGTATGAACTCCCCGGCAATCAAGTTACATTCATTGTATCGGCATGCACCACCCTGTGCCAAATAGATACATCACTTTATACAGTACACGCTATTAATATTTCAGTAAGTATGTTTTGACATTAATTTATTTTCAGATGCACACTCAGGAATATGTTAATACTTAAGCAAACATCCTCAAATACCTCACACACTTAATATCTTAGAATAATTCCAAATATGTTTTACCTGTATAATAACTATTTACAAAATTGCATATTAAAAATGAATATACATATGAAAATAAGTATTTATATACAAATCAATGGAGTACAATATGACAAGAGAAGTAAAACTTGAAACTCGATCCAGGTTTACTTCTATGTGGAACAAATGCATTACTGTCTAATAATTACGCCATCTACGTTACTATTGCAAACATTCGTGGTGATGCATGGTAGAAACTAGAAACGTACACATGAATATGATACAATAACATCAATGCCCGTAACTCTATTAACTTAATTAATATTGAAATCTAATATAAAACAGGCATAGTAATATGCATATAACGTACAGCGAGAGCGAAACCTGTATATATATATTTGTAGTAGTACCACATGCTCTTGAGTTACAGACCGCTAATCAATATATGTATATATCACACACGTGACTCGAGTCTCTAGGGCAACATAAGATCCCCTATTTAAAAGATTACTTGCAAATGAGGTTGGTGCGAAACATACACGATCCCGAGACGATGTGTTTCTTTCAGTGTTATTAGTTAATGGATTGGCTTCTTTTACCCTGGTCTAGTCGTAGCTTGATTTGGTATTTTTGAGAATGAAATGCTCGCTTATAAATATTATATGATCCTTGCTTCTGATATGTTAATTTTATTCTATAATTATAGGTTGTATGGGTTCATTATTGTCATACATTAATATATTATACATGTTTTCGAAATGTCTGCTCTCTCTATGACAACGTTATACATTTTACATCAGCTGTATGCCGCAGAGCATTATTATATAG
>JAUTBQ010188724.1:0-10469 GCA_032361185.1 Lepetodrilus ovalis | reverse complement strand
GAAACGCTACCAGACTGCTACCAGTGGGAAAATCAAATTTAGCGAAACATCTAGTCCGTCTTGAAATCTGTGCGAAATATTTTTTACAGAGGGTAGATCTAGAACTGCTACATTACTTATGAAATTGAAATTGGTTCCAGTGCACTTGTAAATATAACCATAGTAGTAATTTAGGTTCCAATTTGGCCTTTTGAAATTCTCACATTTCGGCCCATGCCCTAGCCTAGGAAAATTAAAACTTAATGTGTGATTTGACAGTCTCTTGTTAGGCCTGCTAACCACCCACCTTTCAAAATTCCTGGATCCGCCACTGATCAGTGTCGACATTGTAGACAGAAGTCTCACGTGAACACATCGGAGAAACGGATATTGCAATATGTTGCGCTGCGCATGTCATTGTGAATAGTTAAAATACAGTTCCTCATTTGATTAATTGAGAATCGCTCCATAATGGATAAATATTTCTCCATTATTTTCAAAAAGAATCGGCATGAAGGGTTACTTTGACATTCACCACTACATACAACTAAAGAAAATATGGTCCGTAAATGAATGTTCTAAAATAAGCGGTGATCATGTTTCGTTTCTTCGTAGTGTTGTCCACTGTCATGTTACAATCAGTTATTACTATGAACTACTAACATTTCACTTCGCAATATTAATATAATCCTCATCCTTGGCGTCATCACAGATGTACCTCCCGCTCGCTTACTTTCAACTATATAGAATTTCTTCTGTAATCGTATATAGCCAACCGGTCATGTGATATATCGGGCAATTCAGGCCTGCATACGTGCATACAGACTGCAGTGCATATGCCCTTACACGCGGCAGTGCAATATATCAGACTTCACTGATATGATATATGTGTGAAAGATCTCCAGTAATACACGGTATTACGTAAGGTGTATGAAGTGTGGAATCCTTATCTGTAGACTACTTCGATTATCCACATCAACTGTAGACTACATGACTCAAAGTACGTGATATGCAGACTTGACACCTTTTTCAGACAGTTAAAGACATAATATCACAGATATATATGATTTTTTTGGACTAGTTCTTAGCTACAACTGCAAAGTACATTCACTTGACATACTTCCAAAATTAACTTTCCACCGCTGTATGGTAGACACAATTCTATTCCAAATCAACTATATAGATTTCACCATTAATAACAGTAAACAACATGTATATGGTCGTATTATTTTATTTTTGCTTCATTATATTAATGCAAGGGGACATAACTCAAAGTGGTACGACTAAAATATAAAACTACACGATTATGTCCTTTCATAAATCAGTTGATGCATCAAAGACAAGATAATTAATGATTCGTAACCTGAATTCATATACAAATTTGTTATAACTATCGAGTGTTGGGGAATAAGTGCATTAGTAAATTATAACTATTGAGTGGATACAATAAGCCTCAGATAAATTTAGAAATTCGTTTTGTCCATTATTTAGATAATACCATCTGTGATAATATGCCTTTTAAGTGTTCTGCTCAAGATCTGTGTCACTATTTAAACTATCTCTCATGACGGAAATATATTATTTGGAAAAAGTATGCCGTTGTTGCCAGTAACGACATAATTGTGAGCATCATGACATTACTCCTCGTAACAGAATGACATTATCATGGAGACCTCGCGAATAACACCAGAGGTTACTGGTACGGAGAACATAAGTTACGAATATCGTTAAGCAAAGAAGTTGTTTTCAGTAAATTCGTACTTTCTAAATACATTTGACATTGTTTATTAATAGTGGCATTTCAAGTATTGTAAACATACTGATTTAATTCTGTTTATGGAGCCAAAAAACTATTCTTATAAAAGAAAACCTAGCATGTCGTATGTACGTAATAAAGGCCATCTCGATAGACATACATATAGACCAACTGTAAATGTGGAAGCATAGAACTATGGAATTGCCAATAAACGTCGTGGTATATTAGTATTTTCTAAATATATTTATAGTATATGTTTTTCAAATATGTATCTGCTTAACTATTAATGTACTGTTTATGTGCTGTTGTTTTTAATCATGTGAAATTTTGAACAACGATCTCTAAGTTATTTATAACATCGCCCATTAGCCGAAGAATATTTTATAAAGTGATATGGAATTATAATTGATTTTCATCTAATTGTCAACAGAGTTACTATATGGAGGTGTAAGATTGACTCGACTATTTAACTAACACTGCTCTTGTTTATCTCATATTGTACATGTACTAGTCTACTTTAATTGGCCTGAACATTATAATTTGTTCAAAACGTTCATTTAAACCTTTTTCACATTAGTAAGTATTATGTATTGTTCGTAGTATTTCACAAGGAAGGTTTTACAAAACAACTGCACAGTTACACAGAAAATGCTCTATAAGATTGATGTATAAACGTGAGATGACATGAGATGACCTGGCAGAGTTGAAATGTTTGAACAATTTGTAATGCACGACAGAAATACGAGACAGAAATTGCATTAGGGTATAACAAACACCAAGGAGCCACAACGCACGTCCTATGATCAAATACGGTACTTCACTTTCAATTCATTCTGAAGTAATTAAGAAAAAAAGTAGTCTCGTAGTGCATTTTTCCCTGAACAAGTATTGTAGTTAAATCACGAGACCGCTTGCCGTGTTCTATTACACAAAATAACAAGAGAAAAAACTTACTTTAATTCTTTTCTAACGTGCTCGAAGAACACTAGTTTGAAAACACCAACAAACACTATATCACCGACATTCCAAAACATATTACATAATTACTGAAGCAGGGAATAACAACTGGGTTTTTCTATTTACTTGGTTGCATGCAGTTCTTTCGCTAATTATATCAGTGTGTCTATACAACATATACATCAGAAAATTGTAAATAATATATAAAACAATGACAGGTTATGCTATAAATCAAGATAATAGAACTATATGGATTGTGGATTTCAAGAACAGTAATAATAATAACAACCTATATGTCATCCTATGTTTACAGCCATCATCTTTGATGAGATGTTCTTTGATCTTCACTGAAAGCATATTTGGTTGTGTTCCCGTGTTCCATGACCTATTAACATCTACAATCTACGAAAAGTCAATGTGAGAACGAGCGATTATGAGAACGCTTTGGTTATATAGTCGGTTGGTACATGTTATATATTGGATGCCTAGAGTGAACATATTACTTGTTTTAATGAGACATGTTCTTCGACTGTGACATAATGAATATACAGAATCAGTGGATGAAAACATGTGACTTTCTCCGTCATATGTCTAGTTCTGTAGTTCCACCGTAGTAAGTACACTATGCACTCAATTTCAAGTATGGAGAACGACTTTTAATACAAACTCCATTGCAAGTTTAACGAACCTTTTAAATCGTATCTGCTTCTTCCTAGGGCTAAACGAGACCAAGTTGGAAGTAATTCTTTCAGTTCTCGGGGCAAGCATGCCGATTGCCTTGTCAGATCCATTAGCCATGTCCAAATCTGGCATCATCGAGCCTATCTCATTATCTGGGTTTCGGAACCACTGCAAAAGCGACAGACGACTGAGAAACAAAGTTGTCGGCACTGAATGGAGATGTGATTGATGAAACGATAGGTTCTCTGGCTGTTGGTAACTATACACCGCAATATAGACGGCATGCCACTGTTTGCACATTCAATAATACGCATTTTTCTTTGGTCTGTAATTACTATTAACATTCAACGTGAACGTTATGCTTGAAGTTTCTATACAGGTTTTGGAGTTTATGCGGACTAGTCCCAGGAGTAGAATGGAAAATGTACAGATCCATTTCAGCATCGAATTCACGCCAGTAAGCATAGTTCTATACGTTCTTAGGTACAGCAAGTGCCGTTGTGAATGAATGAATGTGTGATGGTTTAAGGAATACACAATTCTCACTACCAGGTACAATTGGAAGTGATGACAGTGACGGGGTTTCGAGTTGCAGAGAGTTTAAATATCAGTTTAGCAGTTTCATTGGTCGCGATCGTTATCTGCTCAGTGCCATATTGACTACGATACTGGAGGCGCATGCGTGGTTGTTGTAAGCTACTGACGTTCAATTCACGTAATGCATGTGGTTAGTATGTCAGTTTGACAGCGTTGGATATCTCAACGCATCTGAGACTGGTGTTTCCATGCTTTGCGGGAACAGTATATGGAAAGAAATGTTGTTTGTCTAACAGCATCGTGCGGTATTGACGCCGATACAAGGGTAGATGGTACGCAGGTATGTTTGTCTGGTGAAATATTCCCTCGTTGTTGTAATAGATGTTTGTTCATCTATAGAGTATGACATAAACTTATTCGAAATGCTAATTATAACAAAATCACGTGAACAGGTTGAGACTACAATCAAATACATTAATATTCTGGACACACTAAATGCATGGCATTTGAATGGGAACGTGTTAATGGTTTATGGAGATACATATACATATAACATGAAGAAGTCGTGATATTATTTCATAATTTATTTCCCAGTTATGAGAACTTATGACGTCATATCATGTGGTTTCTATACTTTGACAACATCTATATTATTATTACCAAGCGAAAACTTATGAAGACGCCTACATATATGTAGTTATTTTTTTCTCATAGTTAAATCTCCAAATAAGGAAATAAACGATACCAGATTCTTTACTATTATCTAGTCTCTTGTAGATATAGTGGATCTTTAAGAAAGATAAAACATTTGTTTTAGTGACATATCAAATTATAAGCAACGTCATCAAGCTTAGTTCTAAATTGATAGTATGCCTGATACATATAGTTCCACTTGCCTAGACTATTGGTGGTGTGTTAGAAGGGCGTTAGATGAGAGCCACCAGCGAGGCTGGCCTGCAGATGTTATACCATTGATCGCGTGGACGCCCAGCGATCTCTCCCCGAGACCTAGTGCCAATCTTGTACTTCTGTACACAGGACTTAACGCGCCAATCCTGCACGTCTCTGCGGAGGACTTACCTAAGTTGCGAGTCATAGTACCCATAGTACGGAGGACTTAACTAAGGGAGTAAGAGAGGACCTTCGGATCACTGAAACGTAAGTTGGTTGGTTAGATTTACGTATCTGTTGTGCCGCTTTGCCCAAAATATTTTCGACATATCATAGGTGTACACACCAAAGGCAATATCCATTATTATAATAATAATTCGAGTAATTTGCTCTTATTATTGTTATTTTAAACCTCTCATACGTCTAAATTATTACCTATATGTTTGCCTAATTTGTTTTAACATTTGGATTGTAGCAATTAGTTTGGTTCAACGTTCCACCACTAATCTGGTAATCTACATGTATATTAGGTACCGTATATTATTTGCTAATGCGGTTTGCATGTAATAGTTTTTCGATTTCTCACCACGTTTAATTTTAGATTAAATATACCTGGAGAGAATACATGTAAATTCGCGTTATAACGGCATTAAATTATATAAAGAATCGGAAATATTTCTTCTCCCTATCAATAACAAACTGTGTTAGCTCAGGCATTTTGTTAATTCCATGTTAATCAACTTTAGGAACGCAACTTCATGTGTTCCACTGACGATGGTATGTCACCACTGTGCCTGTCTGTATTGATAATGAAAGCACACAATCAATTAAATGGCACATAAAGTCGCAGGAATTATATATACTAGTGTCACATACACTATTCATGATCAATTCGAATTCACTTAATTTAATATTGTTCTAGTCGTCGATTATTATCCCAGTAATTTCTTTCTGTACTTTTGATTTGGAAGATAAACGGTAATTATTCTAATGGCAATGTAAACCATACTCTTCCCGTCACTCATTTATCGTACCTACATGATGACGTTGTGTTATTAATACAAGCAATATCTCGTCTAGATATCATAGCGATTTGATCTATAACAGTTTGGGAATAGTTCACATCGTAATAAACAGCACAGTATAAGGCCAGGCCCGGCGAGTGAGATTCAATACGTTGCAATATAAAGTATGAGTATTATCTTTGATGCAGATAGACATATGCCATATTCTATGTTGTCAATTGAAATATTTAATTCGGGTGTTTGATGTTTCTTTGTTTGTGTGTGTGTGTGTGTGTGTGTGTGTGTGTGTTTGTGTGTGTTTATGTGTGTGTGTTTGTGTGTGTGTGTGTGTGTGTGTGTGTGTGTGAGAGAGAGAGAGAGAGAGAGAGAGAGAGAGAGAGCGTGTACACATGTGATGATGTGTGCTTACGTACCTCATTGTGCACGCGAATGTGCGTGCGTGCGTGCGTGCATGTGAGTGACACCGTGTCTTTGTGTGTGTTCATGTATACAATGTGTTCCCCTCGTTATTGCCATGTATTTGATGTTTCTCTATGGAATCTTCTTTGTATCGGCAGTATCTTTAAAGGCCCAATACATCTTTACAATACGAAAATATGACAAGCCTTATCTCAGTATTCCTTTGGTAATCTGAAAACACTTCAGTTCAGTGCAATAGTATATAATCATTGAGGGAGAACGCCACCAATAAACACCTCATCTACACAGTGTATATTGTATGTGTATATTTACGCTCCACCCGAAAATAGATACTCACTGTACCATTCTTTCTATAAATCAGAGCAGTCCCAATTATAGCGCCTGCCAAGACAGAGCTAATTAGTCGTCATCGTCGTATACGTAGCTCGCGTGCCACACTAGCACAGTCAGGGGCCCGTCGCTCAGAACAATTATATAGTTGTAAGTCAAAATATCGCAACCCGCTACAAGTGTAAGTCCATTGCATTACACTCTTGTATTGCTATACTACTTGAAAATGTGGTTAGCTAAAACTATTGTAGCGATAAAGGTGGTACATGCAACCAGATTTTCATTTGTAGCAGGTTCCGAAATTGTATGTCACACTATTGTTTATTATGCCATCTTCTTAGTCCTTTCACAGCACGGTAGTCATAGTTCATGATACCTTCCTCCAACATTTTCCAGGAATACTCTCTACGATATTATATCTAACATATGTAAAACTACGTTGTTGCTGCATGGAGTTCTTCACTTAAGGCATACAATCACAAATGGTTTACCTAATTGGTCAAATAAATTTCTATCTGAGAATACTTACGTTTGATTTGTCCACCCAAAAGTAGTTATTTACTAATGTACCTATTCCCAAACACTCGATAGTTATCACACATTTCATATTCATAGGTTACGAAGCATTAATTATCGTGTCTTTAATGCATCAACTGATCTGTGAATGATCGTAATCATGTAGTTTTATATTTTTAGTCGTACCTCTTTGAGTCCTCTTGCATTAACATAATGAAGCAAAAATAAAACACGACCATATTCAGGTTGTTTAACATCTGTAATAAATGGCAAAGTCCTATATTGTAGGGTTGGAATGGCATTTTGTCTACCATACAGCAGTGGAAAGGCTTTTGGAAGTACAAACATGATTGTATGTATGTCAAGTGAATGTACTTTGCAGTTGAACATGCCGTGTTGTATCTGAGAATACTGTATTATACATTGATTATCCTTTCTTAAAACTAAGTCAGCTTGTAAAATAATGCTATCGACGTCGGTGTATGCCGCTAACCACGTTACAGTGACCAACGGCATTAACAAACATTGTTTTGATCATATTTGAGAATCTCTGTCTGTTGCGTACAACGTGTTGAGTTACTGCGTCAGGTTTCGTCCCTAGGGATCATCCCGATGTATGCTCACTGTAATGTATACGTGGCACTACACGTGGTTGACTTGGGGGTAGTTTTCAACTACCGATATTTAAACCCAATTATACATTTACTCAATTGCGTTTAAATATGATCACATCATGCATTCGCAACGAAGCTGGCTGTCTTCCTGGAAATCAGCTAATATACCCCCGGTGAGGAATGTTAACAAATATATTTGTATGAAGTCTTGCTGACTAGCTTACGTCACGCGAGATTGACAATGGTGGCACATGCGTGCGATTCCTCTCAGTGCGGTTAGGGATATACAAAAGAAAAAACAACGTGTAGCAATGCCCGGAACTCGGCATCTACAGGAATCTACGAGCATTTAACGCTTGAAGGCTTACGCATACAAGATGGTGCTTCAAAATAAGTCTTCGCCAATGCTACTACGTCAGTCGGGTGGCTGCTCTGTTTGTCAGTGCATGCTCACCTAGCATAATAGTGTATGCGTTAACATAAAGGCGAAAACAGGTAAATACGTAAGTATGTAGACTACCAATGCACATCGTGACTACAACTGGTCATATAGCTGAACACAGCGGGCACTGCTGTATACGTGCATGCGAGGATGAAATTACAGGACCCATCAGAACCTTCTCTGCATGTATCCATTGCCCGCTGCTGTAGGCGATATCACAGGGACACGATGTTTGATAAATACCGCCAAATACGTTATCAACCAAGATTGTTATAGAGATCCTAGATCCCATCCTAAAACTTCGTTAGAAGGATATAATAGAGTAAGCTTAAAGACAAAAAGAAAAGAAACATCTCTCGGAAATTGTCAATAGGGCATCATCACTCTATTGTCGGCAATGTGGAAGTTATTAGTATGATTTCGCTCCAACAAATTCCAGTAAGCTCAAAGCCTATATTGGCCAATTACAGGACACTTCTACCAATTATTCTGCTGATGCAGCGTAATATTATTCCGTGTAAGGATATAGGGTACGAATGAGCCAGTAGGAGGAAGACACATGATGTGAAACCTAATGTGATATCCGTTGTATAGACCATGCAAGGATACTTCTAATGATAGCATTAGTGGGTGACATCCAAGAAAACAGTAGACTTTAAATGAGATATTAAAGGCATACAATCACATATTTCAATGAAGTATGTTTGAGTAATAAATGCAAACTACATTATATTTGTGGTATTTAATAAAATAAAAAAAATAAAACATTTCATAAGTTTTATGTCGATGTTGGAGGGAATGTTGGATGTAGCAGTTAGCTGTTCTAAAGGCAATGTAATTAGAGCTATATTCCTTTTATTCAAAGATAATATGAACACTTTGATAACCATCAAGTGCTGAGGAATATCAGTAAATAAGAAACTTTTGATAGAAATTCGCTTGTCCATTATGTAGGTCAACCATCTAAGATAGTATGGTCTTTAATATTTGTAGACAATATTGTATGTTTTACATTTTTAAACAATAAGCAATATTTGGCCATTTTCCAGGAAGTAAATGCCAATATTGTGGCCGTAAATGCCAATATTGTGGCTAAAAGGTATGTTCTCAAGCTTAATTTGTGTTCGCTGAGCGCATACCTACAGCCATGGAAAATAGCTCAACCGTGTTCGTTCGTAATTGTGTTCAGAACGTCCAGAATTGTCGGTCTATCATGTCATGAACAAGTGAAAGCTAAATCAACACCTAGAACCGTACCGATGTCCTGACAAATGGCCAGTTTACACGTGCATTTACAGCATTTGCTATTAATTCTCTACCAATAAACTCATCAGTGGTAACAAGATAGTTCTTGTAATCAGGAATCATACAACAGAATTGTTTGTGTCTTCATTCGAACGTATCAGGTTAAAAGAGGACATTCAACGCGCGAAGGATACGAAGGAATGCACAATAGTGTTGCTCTATATATGATGCAATGTTACTGACGTGTTGTTGGCTTATCTAGCCTATTGATGTCGCTCTTCACAACATGAAGTAAAGAAGTCACGCGGGACCTATGATGGACAGTAAGTTAGGGACACACGTCGATCTGCTTCCTGTAGACACAGCACGTCGTGTTGCTGACCTCTCACTCAAACATGTCTACGTCGTCATCGTGCATCAAGGTAGCTTATGCAGACTCTGGGGGCAATGGTGCTGGGTATATACTATCAACATTCCAGTCAACATTTGAAATCCGATACCATGTTACCCAAATGTGTATACAGAGCAAAGGGTTCATCAAAAATGTTGGCCAACATGTTGATGAGATGTTGACGAAATAATTGCTAGATGTTGATGAGATTTTAACCAATAGTAAATCAGCTTTTAATCAGCTGACCTACCTGAAGTCATATCATGTGATTTAGACAAACTGGCAGCCAGCATGGAGTAAAGGTGGATGACATTCAGCTCTATATTGAGATGCCTGTATTGAGATGCTATTTGATTTTATCTAGTCGAATTTGTTTGGGGTGAAATCATACTTTATTTTTTTTCAAAAAGAAAGGTGATATTTTTGCTAAATTGTAAAATATATATTGTTTTGTATTTAGATCTGTTTATTTTTATAAAAACATAAATGTTCTTAGCCTTTCTTCTCTGTGTTTTCCTGGTTAAATACAGTGATCTCTCTTTTTTTTAAATAGTTTATAGCCTCTTATAATAATGATACAATAATGAAAATGATACAATAATGAAAATGATACAATAATGAAAATGATACTATTAGTTATTTCGATTGTTCACGGGTGATACGGTGTCATGTCGGTCCGCAAGAT
>JAUTBQ010188713.1:0-10470 GCA_032361185.1 Lepetodrilus ovalis | reverse complement strand
CTTGAGGATTACAAAAATGTAAGTTAAAAAAATATATCACATAGGTGCATGGGAACCCCACCTTCCTACTAGACTATTAACTGCACATTTCGTACCTAATGTGTATGAACTATTGCTGCAACCCAATTCCATAATTCTGCTAGAAAGAAATGTGTGAAAGGTCAAAATTGTCCTTGACCAGAGAAAAGAAGAACAAAAATACCTGGCGAGTTTTCCCCAGATTACGAGTGCAGTTCGGAGCAGGATCTCTGAACCCTCCAACAAGATGGAGTCCCACACCCGCATCACAATTGGTTTTGGAAGACACGTGGCGAACAGTGTTAGGAACCACTGCATGGTGAACACATTGGTCAGTGGAGGCTCGTAGCAGGCTCCTGGAACACATACAACAGGCTACGGTATAGAGATGTCTGGCTGTGATGGAACGCCTTAATGTATTAACCATTAATATAGATGTCTCTCTCTCTCTGTGGACCCAGACACTTCTATAGCTTCATGCATTAACCATTAATAGAGATGTCTGTCTCTGTTCATAATAGCTCTCTTAATACCTTTAATGTAGCTTACTTCAATCTGGATAGTTTATACTGATACAGAAACTTACCTTGTCAAATTGAAATAATGTCAAATGTATAACAATTAACTTTAAACATTTATGCTTTTTTTTTTGTATATGGACAACTTGAATTAATAGAGATGTCTGTCTCTGTTCATAATAGCTCTATTAATACCTTTAATGTAGCATACTTCAATCTGGATAATTTGTACTGATACAGAATCCTACCTTGTCAATTTTTAATAATGCCAAATTTATAACAATTAACTTTAAACATTTATGCTTTTTTTGTGTGTGTGGACAACTTAAATAACTTGACAAGCTATTGGATTTATCATGAGCAGATGATAATCCATCCAGAATGAGACATATACATAGTTCTGCCAAGTGTATCTGTTCAATAATACTAAACACAAATTTCCAATAGCTTCCAGAAGTAGAAGAATCAGCTGCAGCCACCAATGAGAAGGCTAAACTGCTGCCCTGCAAGACGACAATTGGCTGGGTGTACCTGTGGTGTGGTCGGGCGCCGCATTCTGCAGGTGGTTCAGGTGTCTGGCCAGATGTGGGAAGGTCAGACGGAGAAGGTCGCGGAACACTGCCATGTCCACGGACAGCGCCCGCAGGTTGTTGGCGAAGTAGCTCTCGGGAAGCACGTGGTCCACTAGGAATATCATCACCTGCATGAGGATAGAGGAGATATGAGACATGAGACAATATTGCTTTTTTTAACATTGATGCAGACACAAATACACATGTATTTTGACATGACCTGAGATACCGACTCAGAAATGAACAGATTCTGACACATCATAGACAGTCACTAGACATAGAGATTGGCAGAACCTGAAAAAAACTCCAGCAGGCACTCAGGAACATACTCAATGTCAGACAGCCTCAGACACAGACAGCCTCGGATACAGCCTCTGCCTACAGTCTGACACTGACACACATTCTAACAGACTCAGACATGGATGCCGACACAGATATTGACTCTGATATCGATGCTGATGCACTCAGACACAGCCTTGGACACACTCACAAAACCCTAGACACATTCTCTGACAGTGACACTGATACACTTCAGTACGCTCCGACACAGATCTTCACGAGGACTCCCACACAGATGCTGGCATGGACACGGACTCCCACACAGATGCTGGCATGGACACAGACTCACCATCAGGGCATCGTCCTCCTTCCGGTCCATCACCTCCAGTAGCAAGGCTGCGATGACGTTGAAGCCCTGACAGTACCCGACTCTCTTGTTCCACCGCGCGTACGCCAACAGCACCCTCTTGAGGACTGCCCTGTCCTGCTCATTGTCCTGCCCGCTGTAGCTGCTGCACCCAGTCCTGTGAAGGTCCTGAAGGGAGACAACCCATGATCTTGTATGATCTCCATGGTCTCGGATACACCAGCATTGAATTCATTCATATTACACTTGTTTTATTGGCGACTTTATACTATAGAATTGAGGCCTAACTACCAAGCATTATTGGCTGAATTGGATATCTTGTTAAAGGTTACATTTCCATGAATAGAAATCTAGCAGAATCCACCCACACAGATCCACTTACACTGCTGATATTAAGTTGCTATTATCTGCCATGTCATTACTTTCATGCCTTTAAGGTATCATTGAAAACAACCAATAAATTTGTTCAAGTTTGCAAGTATTCAAAATGTATGCACATATGAATAAATCTGTATTAAATCAAAAATATTAGTTGCATGTATAAATGAGGATATAATGCACATATATCTGCCTTACAATTTTCCTGATATGTGTTATTGATAATTTACCAGTCTTCACCAAACAGGCCAATGACGTCACAACCTGTGTTCACCCATCGTCTGACCCCACCCCTCTTCCCTACCCCCAGGGCAATATCTGGACCCTCAAGGGTCTGGGTTCATGTCCTCCTGATACTCACCTTCACAATCTGCATCCCGAGTTTGTCGTCATCGGGATTGCTGCGCTCGTTGAAGGCAAAGCGAACTGTTTTTTCCCAGTCAATCTTGAGATCCTTGATGTAGTGACTAGCCAGACTTAGCCACACCTGCAACAAATAGCAACATCTTCATGTTCTATCCTAAAGCTCCAAAAAATACATTGATGATGGAATTCTGAAAAAAAATGTATAATATTGCTTTTGATGTATGGATTTGGTGTGCATGTTTTATGTGACGATATTGTGGTGTTTTTCCGAGTTCAAATAATATTTCCAAGGATTTGTATAAAAAATATGTAGTTCATCCAGTATTTTACTGGAAATCTGGAAGCATAATGCTATGAAAATACCATGTACTAAGTGTCTCTATAATACATACTGTGTACAATCTTTTAAATGTTTGAAAGTATTGAAATTTATCCCTGATACACAATATATTTAAGTAATATTATGATAATTACTGAGAAATAATGATCAAACAAAACTGACAATCAAAGAATAAGTAGTAAGGTTTAATACACATTGGAATACGGATCAACCTCATAAGCAATGAAAACCATTACCAAGAATATAATTCCCATAACATATTTCTATAACATTAATTGTATATGCACAGACAAATATATATATATATATTATCATATACATTGGAATAAAACCATTCAATTCTTAATTCTATATACTGTAACTAAAGGTTAACTTTGAAAGTCAAGATTCCTTCAGATCACAGAAAAAAAACAATAAATTCCGATGCCACTCGGAAATTGACCAACTCCACAAGGATCCATCAGTCAACATCCACCAACGTGGTTACGACAAAAAATCTAATAAATACGTCAGTTCCACAATCGTGTTACACTGCAGAGCAGACAGGTCGTGGCTGGAGGAACACATCAGTTGTCCAGATCTATAGAGTTTATTCCCCCTTAAAAAAACTTGGCAATTTGAATGCAATCCCAGACTGCCACTAGGAGATTGACCAGGTTTCTCTGACATTTACCGGGATCAATATCGGTGGCAGGAGTGAGAGAGGAGGCTGGGGGTGGGGGGAGTCGGGGGAGGGGGATTGGAAGGAAAAATGCCAAGAGAGCTTCAGGCTTGAGTAAGTAGTTAAGGAAGGATCGAATTGATGTCAGCGCAATGCATCCTCAAAATGCAGACCATTATTCCTACTGTTATACATACGAGGATGAAGACGATGTTGACTAATTCTGTGTGTGGACTTCTATGCACCAAAGTAACTATCCCATATCATTCTACACATTAGTTTTTTAATAAGATGGAAGCAATGGTTGGGTATTCAGTTTAATAACCTAAACATGGAACTCATTAATATTTTTTTTTAATATTCCAACGTCTTTTTTTTTAGTTTAAACATATTTATTGACCAAAATGTCATGAGATTGGATAAAAGCTAGACGCTTACGAGATCCGCTCTCTAATAAGATACAAAGAGAATAATTATGTATATGTACAAATATATATTAGTTAACAAAGTTGGGGAATTACGTGTGAGGTATATGTACAGTGCAAATGACAACAATAATAATAGTATATATTATTATGATACAAAGAAAATGTTGTTGTTGTTATTGTTGTATGTACACATATATACATTAACAAATCTTTACCATGGGAACATTTGGGATGCTATCAAAAGATAGCATTTTATTAACGAAATGCTCTCACATAGTAGGTTAGAGTGGTAATTATTCTAAAGTATCTTTTTGTGAAACCTACCCATCACTGTTAGGGACTCTGAACGAGAAGAAACTGAACATCGTTGAAAACACTTCTTAAATGTTCTTGAATCGAATTAATAGATAAACCATGCTCACTCTATTGAATAGTTATTCTAGATAGCTGCGATTTGCATATAGATTGATAGATACATAAAATCTATAGTAAATATATTTCGTGTTCACACGTTCAGTTACAAAAACAAGGATTACTGCGAATTACGTCACATATACTGCTGTTAATGATATTACTCACGAGCACATTCTAACGTACACTTCAACGTGAGCAACCCTGTCAAATAGCATATACATTACATAAATTGTGTAATTTGATACACAGCAATTATCGTAGTTTAAGTCAAGTATGAAACACGTAATGTTTTCTCTATAATATTGTATATAGGTATTAGACTAGCCCAAATAGTACACGCGTTAGCGCTGAGATGGTCGGCTGGTGTCTGCCTGTAACTGACTGTTGTACATTGCGGCATGAAGTATAAATTATGGAATTTGAAAAATTAACACATTATTTCCTTTAATTTCATATTAGTGAAAAGGTCTGCTATTGGGTGGTCGGTTGACTGAAAATGGTCCTGACAGGATCCTGCATATATAATAAGTAATATCCTCTTAGCACATGCATACACTTCTTTGATTTATTCATAGATAATGGATCTAAAGCTGGATTACTGGTTCAAATTCACGAACTAAATTCCCGGATTTACTTCTTAACTTTCCGATCAGATAGGAATTAAATCCTCTACTGTTTGATGTTTAGAACACAATATGTATATACATAGAAATACTTTTTAAGAAAGAATACGAACGCTTTAAATAAACTTACATATACCATTAACTTAAACCTCGGGTAAATACGGGATATTCTAAACCAATCAAAGAGGCTTATGGTTCAGATAAAAAGCATTAGGTATCTGGTAATTGAAGATAGGATTATACAATAAAAGTGAAAATTATCCCGTGAAAGCTCTCACAGCTCATGAATATTTAATGCCGATTCTAGATATAGATCCAGATTAAATGAGACGCCGCCTTTATAATTCATAGATTAGCAAAGGGTGGAGGAACTTTCATTAATGCGTAACCCTATAGTTTGCTGTACGTATATGCTAACTTTTTGAGATACTTACAGTACGAATCGACCTCATGTATCCTGTAACATGTTATGTAAATGATCACTTTAAACTAGCCACATTGCACTTTCCGAAAAGTGTTGTTACCTCCCCTGAACATTTTCGATAGAATTATCTCCCTTACCATAACCTAGTAAATCTCGGTAAAATGGATACAAACTATGTTAAAACTACGGATTTTAAGCATTATTTTTAGAAAATGTGCATACCAGAACTGCCTAATTATTGTTGGATAAAAACGCGACATTATCCAACGTTAAATCTCTGTATTCTCCTCTAACGAAAGGCGCTCACATACTTGGTAGTATGCGAATAAGCAAGAAAGCCAGTTGAGCACACGTTATCGTAGCATCGTAAGTTGTTGTGTTTCTATCAGTAATATATCAGGAAACGGTTTACATCGTTACAATATGCGTAGTTTGATTAATATTGACATATTAAGCTACGATATGCTTTGTATAGTTAATGCCACTAACGAAATTTTATAGATTCTCGCAGAACAAGTTTACCGGTGTATGCTATTTCCACAATGATGCGTATAACTAATAACAAGACTAGCGCTCAAATTCAAGTACTATAGGTGGATGGAAGTTTTAGTCTTCAGTAGGGGAGAGCTAAATCAAGGGAAGTAACTCTGGCGCAACTAGACTTTTCGGAAAGTCCTATACAAGTCACTGCAATACCATTTTTCTTACCATATATCTGTTTCATTTGGTAAATATTTCTTTATTATTTTACTACTTTATGATTATATATGCACTTTGTTTATGTAAATACACAGGAGCGGATTTAGTAGGTTGGACAACGTTTTTTTCCAATCCCTTTCTGACGAATGAAATATGTATTTTTTAAATACCATTTCCCCTAAGCCACGTGAAATGATGCTCGAGAGGTCTAACCTTCCTTTGGCGATTATGCTGAAATACACATTCTGGAGCAAGTGCATGTTGATGTACAATATTCAGCCAAATGCGCTGAATGGACATTCCATGGCCTTTGCAGGCGTTCTATATGCATCAATGCAATACTCTTTTTCTTGTATGTTTTCAGGGTCACTGCAACTTTCTGGCCGGAAAATTAAACTGGAACTCATCGACACCGTTGAAGAGGTAAAGTGACGTTGTTTAATTGTAAGTTGAGGTGGATTGAATAAGTCGTATAGCATATGCTTGTTGTAATAATCTATAATAGGACAGTAGTGAATTAATCTATACTGTGTGCTGACAACAGGCTTTTAAAGCATGTATACTATCATCATCATTATTATGATCATTATCATCATCATCATCATATTGGCGGGAAATTCCGCAGCGGCTAATTAAGCAATAAATCAATCATGATCAAATATTAGTAATTGTATCATAGCAAAATAATACACCACTACTCGAAGGTACAGTTTCATCTCTTTAATGTAGATTGTATATATATGCGACAGTTCTTGTCACTGAAAATGTGGTAATTTAACGATTACATTGTTTATTTATAGGCATAATATCACAGATATTTATGGTGTTTTTTTTTAACTATTTCTTAGGTACAAATGCAAAGTACATTCACTTGACATACATAAAATCATGTTTGTACTTCCAAAAACCTTTCCACCGCTGTACAGTAGGCGGAACATTCCACTACAAAGTGCATCAGTAAATAACAACTTTTGGGTAGACAAATCAAGCGTAAGTAGTCTCAGATCGAAATTCGTTTGTCCGTTATATAGGTCAACTAGCCGTGATAGTATGCCTTCAGTGTGTCTTTAATGTAAAAAAATACCCAAGTTATTAATCAAACAAATTGCCACCATATTTGGAAAACGCCTTTGAAAAGAATTATGTGTGACAATATGTATACAATACTGTAAACCATTGACACGTACATTCCACCGGAAGTAGATAGAACAGTGTGCCCATGTTCTTACCATCTTCTTACCCTAAGAACGTTCGTAGCACTATGATATGAACCTTTAAAATTGTCGCAGGATCGTAAGAACGTTTCAAGAAATAGGCCTCCAGAATATTAATTTCGAATTTAGGCCACAATCTATGACATGATGAAGAGCAAACTGGATGTTATCCTCGTATTTAATTGTTGTTAGGTTATGTCATATGATGAATATGTTGAATGTAGAATATATTAAATTTCAAAGGATTAAATAATGATTTATGGTTAATATATGCATTGAAGTAGTTCAATATGTTTGTTTACACATCTACATAATAATTTTATATGTAGATTGTACATCGATGACTATTAAACATGCGACAGCTGTTAACACGAATTTCTACACTGAACAAAATGTCACTAGAATATACGTAGCATTTTCATTCATTTGAAGAAATTATATACTAAAAACCTTTAAAAATTATAATGTTCAAACACCCTATGACTGTACAACCACGTGATAGGTTGAGTCGAATGTAAAAACTAGCGGTATGCATCTTGCCTTCTATTATACACATGCAAAGGGAGATCACTGAAAATGTTACGTCACATTCCATCAGTTGAATGCATCAAAGACAAGATAATTATGGGTCCGTAACCGTAATTCATATAAATATGATTATTTTTGTTAGCTATCGAGTGTTGGGGAATAAGTGCATCAGTTAATAACTTTTGGGTGGACAAATCAAACGTAAGTAGTCTCAGATAGAAATTCGTTTGTCCATTATATAGGTCAACCAGCCGTTATGCCTTTAATATGTAGGGTAAAGGAACAGAAAGGCAATTGTTGTGATTCAAAACTTAGAAAAAAAAGCATCTCATCACGATCTCATGCATGTATGTGTAAATGCAATGGTACTCCTGACATTTACGATGACCACAGTGATTAAACAACCTATTCATCGCGTGCGAATCGCAAGATGACAATACACACACCTAGACAGGCTATTTGAAAATTGAAAACTATAACGCGATGCTAGATGTCAAAACATCAGGTTTCTTAACTTTCTTGGTAGTAAAATAGGTAGTGAAATTTGAGAATGGTTTACTTGATGAAACACGGAACTGCGCAATAATAGATGTGTAGCGCAAATACTGATCATCTTGACTAGTTCAATATATTGCGTGGGGTGGTGTTATTAGTGGAATTAATTTGTCTGGGTACAGATTGGAACACGTGAGGGAGAGATGGAGAAGGGTGGTGGGAGTGAGAATATAGGGACATTATGAGAAGGTGGGAGATAGAGGGGAGGTATAAGAGAGAGAGAGAGAGAGAGAGAGAGAGAGAGGGGGGGGGGGCAGAGAAGTATATCCGGAGAACGATAGATGTATAGGTAGATACAAATAATGAAATAATGTAACAGATTGGGTAGAGGGAGTAAATATACAAGATGGGTGGGAATTTTGTGCAGATGCGTTCTAAACTTACTAAACGTCCATGGGTGCAATTCATAATCCGTCGAAAATTCTTTATTAAATGTATGTAACGCTAGATAGTAGAATAGCAAGAAAGAATATATATTATAACAGAATAGAGAAGGGAGAGGGAGAAAGAGACCGTGTGTATGGGCGGCTCTATTAAGGGTGCATTTTATGCAGCTATATCCTACACTTGCTCAACGTCAGTGGATATGATGCAGTCCACAA
The DNA here is from genome assembly GCA_032361185.1 of Lepetodrilus ovalis. NCBI lineage: Eukaryota > Metazoa > Mollusca > Gastropoda > Lepetellida > Lepetodrilidae > Lepetodrilus > Lepetodrilus ovalis. The sequence continues at coordinate 1,484 of JAUTBQ010188713.1, read as the reverse complement.
GAATCCAATCGAAATTGCTTCAATAAAGATATAGCTATAGACAACACAATACAATATTATATAACCAGTACAGGCTTTATAAAGTAATCATGGCCTTAATGCACACGTATGTAACTGAACGTGTAGACCAATATGTGTTAAAGGATGCCACTTTGCACGCAGTGGTCGTATATATGTTACAGCTAATCTGTATACCGGTAATCAGGTAATCTGTATAATACCTGATTTCTTCATTGAATTTCAGTTCACTAGGTCTATTTGTAAAAAGGCTGAAATGACAAAATTATTCCCTTTAACAGCCAGATAGAATGGCATGAGTTTAATGAAATAAAATTAAAGCAATGTGTAAATTTGTATAGGCATTCATTCACTTTTGTGTGAATAGTAATAGAAATGCATGTAATTTTGTGTGAATACATGTAAAAAATCTTAATTTTCTTTCATCAAACTCATGCCATTCTATCTGGCATTTAAAGGGAATCATTTTGTCATTTCTGGCATTTAACAAATAGACTTAGTGAATTGAAATTCAATGAAAAAATCGGGTATTATACAGATTACCTGATTATACAGATTAACTGTAACATATATAGGCATACAATAAAATTAATGTAGAATTTCCGCTAACTACGTCGCCTAATAAATTTGCAAAGATTATAAATGTAAACGCCCTGAAGCACGCCTGGCATGTTAACTGCAAGTGGTGTCCCATTCCGAGTTGAGGATGTGCCAACGCCACGTCCGTAATCATCTGAAATTCTTCAAGCTTCATTGCAGAGACATCCACAGGTGGATCGTCTCATAGTCAGAATACCAGCCATGAAGTCAGCCGGAGTTGTTGTGAAAACAAACCAGATATCGAGGTTAACCCATTGTCTGTCAGGAAACTATCCGGAATTGATGGCATGTTCTAAGATGATTCAAGTCGGTTAACTTTTTCTGATGTGATCGTTTATCGGACGAAGTTGTAATGAATCTTCTTCCATATTGTACACCTGGGTATCGTTTCACGAAACTCGTATAAATCTAATGAATTAAAAGTTCTCCTTATAGCGATTTCTTATACATGGCGATCATTGTATCGTTTCCCGAAGCTCTCTTGTCCACCAGGGTATCCTTTCACGAAGTTCTCTTATCCACTAAGAGACTGGTAGCGCTCTCTTAGCAGTGTATTACCTATCGGCAAAGAGAGCGCTACCAGTCTCTTAGTAGATAAGAGAGCTTCGTGAAAGGATACCCAGAAGACCACAGCGCTCTCGTAAGAGTACGATCCCCATGTACATGTATAGATAATACTCTACCAATTAATCGAAAGCGTCGTGACAGCGGATATGCAAGCCAGGTATTGGTTGAAATTCTGAAAGCACTTAATATTCTGTGGATAATATGTCTGGTATTCTAAAAACATGCCAGCTTTATATTTGCATAAGAAGTAATTACAACTTGGATCTATTCGTATCAGGTACTTACCTTTAAATTTTAGA
>JAUTBQ010188702.1:0-10471 GCA_032361185.1 Lepetodrilus ovalis | reverse complement strand
CCACACCAGCTGGTCACTGGTACCACACCAGCTGGCCATATCCAGGTACCACATCAAGCTGACTATAGGTACACCAGCTGGCCACATACAGGTACCACACCAGCTGGTCACTGGTACCACACCAGCTGGCCATATCCAGGTACCACATCCAGCTGACTATAGGTACCACACCAGATGGCCACATACAGGTACCACACCAGCTGGAGTCAGAATGACAGAAATAGAGAGATATGTTCAGTATGACCAAGATCACAGAACATGCATGGTCCAGCAAGCAAATCCAATCGCACGAGTCAGAAGAGAAGTCTGTGTCCCTGTATTTAAACCCAATCAAACATCTCTACAAGCTTATCATCTTCTGTGTTCATGTAGGCTGAGGAACATCATCATATTGTAGAACTACAGGAGGTGATGGTGGTGGTTGTGATGTGATGATGATGATTGTGGTTGTTGTAAGTGTTGTTGTTGGTGGTGGTTGTGGTGATGGTGGTAGAAGTTGTAAAAGTGGACAGGTCAAGTAAATCTATGAACAGGATAACATATTCTATTGAGGTAACGCAAATTGGAAACTTTAAAATTTGTTTCAAATCTTCTGGCTTCAAGTACATGTATCACATAGCAGGTTAACTTTACTAATTTGTATAGCTCAATAATGAGATGAACATGATATGGAGCGTCTCAAATTTGAAATCTGTTTGGTTTTATTGTTTATCACAATAGATGTTGATTAATATTAGATCTTGGGTCTCTTCTATACATGTTACACCCATTCCTCAATAGAAAGTAAAATCCTTCCAAATATACAAGATTGATGTATAACACGTGCATGTACTAATCTCTAGCTTCCATTTCTATGCAAATAGACTACACAATTATTTCAGTATTAATGACATAAATGTGTAGCTAATATTAGCAGTGTTTTCTCTGAAGAATCTTTAATAAATTCGATATTTAATGTCCAGAAATCGTCAGACATTCTATCAGACCTTGTCATAATCTACTCACTTCTCTGCGACTGTTCATCACCGATGTACAAAGACAAGTATTTGAACAGAGGTCCACTGTACATATACTATAGAAAATAAATCTATTTTTTGTTGGCGACAAGACAGTAATCTATGTAAATGTTGCCAAAGGTCGTGGAAGGCTGTATACGAAGCAGAGTTTTTTCTTACTATATGTTATTGATTCAGAGGTGAATTGCCCTCATTCACCTCTTGATTGACAGCTGACATAAAATAATCTCTGTCTGTGTTTGTTTTACTGTTTTATTGGCGGCAACAGTCAGTATTATACTTTGAATTACTGTGAAAGTATTTACATGCTTCCAGAAATATGATTGTATTTATGAATATTTATTAATCTTCAATGATGTGGAATTGGTAATTGATAAAGTAATAGTCTACTATCAATATTACATTTACCAAAGGTGTAGATCAAAAGAGAACAAAAAAGTATAAATTTTTACCAATGTCATGATGTGGCTTGTGAATATCCTAATTGAAGTAGTCAGATAGAAACACTTACTTTTACTTAGATCTGGATAACCAAACTACCCAAACACAAGCAAGAAAGAAAGAAAGTATCCAGTTTTGTACATCTGCGACAAGTATAATATTGCTCAAATATTGAATTATGGACACTATTTTGGAATAAAATCATTTTCACATTAAATGTTTAAAACCTTTTGCATTTTGCCTAAAAGAATATAATCAAATAGATCTGGGTACCGGTATGTTCAAAACTCCACCTTAACACCAAAAGTATTTAGTAACACAATAACCCTAAAACACCAAAATACAACTATGCCAAATATTCAAAGGACGCAATCATCGGCCTGAAAGTTATGCCATTGACAATGTGATAAAATCAGTTGAGATTATTCTTGTGATTGATCTGACAAACAACAGTGACTAAGTCACCAACATAACTTCTGACAAAAGTAGCCAACATTTTATTAATTTCCAATTAACAAAACATCCGCAGGAACAAGGATTTCGGACACTGCTTCTTTACGGAGAAAGATTGGCGAGTCATTACTTAGTAGGGTTATTATTGAAGACCGTCTTAGCCAGTGTCCAGCCAAGAAAATAGTGTCTATATTAACCTGAGATTAATTGCTAGCAAACATAGGATATTGAATTCCTCGACTTAATTTAGTCTACTGTTAATACTACTAAGCACATACAACGTAAAAAAATATATTGGACTTGCTCCTTCAGTGCAAATTGGACTTTTTTAAATTGGACAATTTAACTTGCTCCTGTACGTTGGGCATACCTTAGTCCAGAGCCTTGTTGATGTACAGTTGTTGTAGGATATTTCTTCCATATTAAGCACTCCAATATCACTGAAATACTCCGTGTAAATCTACCATAATCCCAAGAAGTATTTTCAAAATGGTCTTGGGTTTCCTCTACGAAAACAGCTTAACTCTAAGGTAATGGTGACTCCAACGTTGGCCATAGACTACACCATTGCTATTGAAGGCTGTGACTACTTTAGAGTTATGACTACCTTAGAGGTCTGTGTATCCTTTCACAAAGCTCTCTTATCTACTAAGAAACCATAGCACTCTCTTAGCAGTGCATTAGCTATTGGCAAAGACAGCACTATGGTCTCTTAGTGGATAAGAGAACTTCATGAAAGGATACCCTGCCGTTTTGTATAGCAGAGCTCTGGGCCTCGTTCCACAAAATGATCGTAGCGCTACGAGAGTCGTAACTATATACTAACGTGTGGGAGTTACCACTATAGTAGTGCTACGGTCAATCTGTGGAACCTAGGCCTTGACAGAAGTTCTTTGTATTGATCTCTCTTGTTGAATCTAGTTCATAACAGAGAAGAACCTTCACACGCAACACGTCAGCCAATACTAATTGACCTATATTCTTTAGAAAAGATGATTTCAAGAATAACACACTTGTTGCTTAGAATTATGTGCTATCAGTCCCTGGTGAACTGATGTTTTAACAGTAGCTCCCATTAGGGATGGATAACCCGTAATTCTGAGTAACGAGTGGGTTAATCTAATTAGGCATAATGAAAATTAATGGCACCATTAGGGGTATATGCACACTTACAAGCTACCCTTTTTGTCCGCTTATAGGCAAATGGATTAAGGGATGATTAATAAAATGCTGAGACCACTGTGTAGTGGACATAATAATAATGATGGTCATTGATGGATGTACTGGCTATTGTCCTGATGACAAGCAACTTGTATGGGTTTTAACACTGCAACGGTTGACCAGACAGGCGATTTACTGATCAATAAAATTCTGCGATTCTTGTCTGCAAGTTGAATTTCATATCTCTCTGAATATCAAATAAATATGGCCATAATATCAGAACTGAATTATTCAAAAGGATATAAACAGTAAAATTAAAATTATTTAGAAAACATACTCATGTGTCACATTTTTGGTAGATTTATATTTCTATGTCAGAGAAAGAATCTTTATTACACATAGTACATGTATATACATGTATTACCAAATTCTGAGCGTACGCAAACTCGGAACTTTGTAAAACATGCATGTACTCTGACATCGTTAAGGTGTAAAATGAGGCTAATTGCGGAGAAACTGATAGCGGTGCGAGTGTATCATCATAGCGAGTGTGTTTACCAGGTTGACTACAGTCCTAGGGTAAGCTGGCAATGCACACTGGTAACAATAGCAGCAGTAGGAGGATGTGCAGTATGCAGATGTTTACGAATGTGACAAACCCAGGGCTTCCTGGCTGCCGTGTAGGGTCCGACTAGGCGGCGCTTAGCCATGGCTTCCCCTTTGTCCCCGAGCTTGTCTTGGGGTTTGTCATTTCCTGCCGATTCTCTCGTCATAATGAAATCATTGCTCCGTGCATCAGCTATTAATTCGCCACATTGATTTGCCAGAAAGAGGCTGCGGAGTTTGTTCCAACTGCTACATTTTTTTTTCGTCACCCTCTTTTCTTGTGTCTCCTCCGCGTGGACGGTCACGGCGTGTTACACGTAACCATTGGTCCACGATGTACGCCATCATCCAGTCTTCCTGCTGTACCAGGCTTAAGCCCACGGGCTACGTTTGCAGTTAGTGAAGTGGCAAGACAGATTCGCTGTCTAATGATAGGTTAACCTGACTTCCTCTCTTGTTTGTCTGCTTCATGGATCACAGTGATTAAAACTGTATCGCCCTGTTTCTACTGTCAACTACAAAATGTCCCATCTCTACACAGGAAGGTTACTAAGCAAGCATCTCTTCTTTAAAAGAAAACATGATCAATGTCTCTGACGTTGATGGGGTATTCAAATCAAAATGTAACAGCCCATATTATTCTATTCTTAAATGCAGCATAAAAACGTATTATTTTTAATGACAATTATTCTATGTCATAATTTACATATCTTGCCAAATTAAAGTTATAGTCAAGGAAAGTTTTAATAAGTTGTAATTGTCCATATTCCTTTGTCTTCTTTGTAATTGTCCATATTCCTTCATCTTCAAACGAAGCATAACAATATAATTCTGAACTTTTAATTAAGTTTTTGTTTTGGGTTTTAAGAGCTGTTTTAACAGTCTAAAAAATGTAATATACACATACCAGTATGTACATTGTAGTCCTTGTCAAAGGTGCTGGAGTAAATGTAATCATTAAAAAGAAATGGAATAGAATTGCTTCAAAGATTCTTGACAAGGACGACATAAAAAATTAGATCTACACCTACATTAAAACTTTGACAAGCATACACTGCCAGCAATTGTATTCCTCTCAAATCTTAGACAAGGACTACATCAGAACTTTGACAAATATACATTGCAAGCAAATGTATTCCCCTAACATCTTAGACAAGGACTACATCAGAAACGTTTGACAAATATTCTCTGCCTGTACTCTGATTACATCTATAATTACTTGCCTGGATAGACTTAACCATTATTTACCGTAACCACAGAAGACTTGAACCCAATCAGTGACGGCTCTTCAAAGTACCAGACCTCTACCCACTGCCCTCTACCATGTCCTTATCAAATCATCGTGGTCTGTAATTAGTGACATGCCGCCAATCAAAACAATCGCGAGCCCTGATTTTGACATATCTGATGTATAATATGATATCAAAAGAAATGTACAATCCCTGAGGAAACATATTTATTGGATCTGGGAAAACCTCAAACTTGGTTTGTTGTTGCCATTACTCTGACGAGCTGTTAGGACATCGCTAAATTAATAACTTTTATTTTACCGTTTTGTTTGGTTATAGTGACCAAAAAATAAATTGACTACTGGGTATATATTTTTAATATCTTTTTATGTGACCAATATAGTGACCAATTTAATGGACATTACTTATTACTTTCAAATTTAAAGGTTCAGAAATTAAAGTATGTTTCCAAGTGATCAATATTGCCTTATATTTATACCATTCATAATGGATAATAGTTTTGTTTTCGTATCAAACCTTAAGAATCTACCTACGTATTCTATTTTCTTCAAGTGAGCAATATTGACAATGGAAAAAAGTGTACTGAAGTTAATGAAGCTTTAAATAAACATCTATTTAATGAAATTGCATACCGCATATCCAGTTACCTCAATCAGGAAGATTAATTAATCTAATCTAATTCAATCTACTTGTATTGCTAGGAGTTTCAGCTATGCTGTTTACAGGAGCTTTACAATATAAGTCTACAATGCAGACAGTCTAGCAAAAGTCCACCTATTACAAAATCGGATCCTAAAAGCCTATATGTAATAATGAGTAATTCTGTACAAGTTTTGATTACATAAAAATGAACACGTATGTAAAGACCATCTATCTGTTGATTATTAGTGTTGCACAAGTGTTGTGACACCAGTAGCCTAGGGTGTTAGACAGAGGTAGAGCATCTCAATGTAATAAGAAACAGATTTATCCACGAAGGAGTCACTCAATGTACATATAAAAACAAGAGTAGATGATGTGGAATATACAGTATTAAGCTATATTATGATTATTTCAAAATAATGTACTGACATTGGCGTTTTTCATTTGGTTTACACTTAATTTCGTTTGGCTGGTTTCAACTTACTAATTTTAGATATGTCGGATAGATAGTTTCAAAAGATGTTTGTGCATGTCAGAAATTACAAATGCATAAATTCTGACAGACATATTTGACATTCAATAAGAATATGACCATTTCCAATATTAGATTTAAAAGCACACATACACGTATTGTCAACGAAATTTCATATTTGTAACACATGCAGTTTTTTTCCACATTTTTATTGGAAAACATTAGTGTCAATCATACTTGTTAATAACCAGCCATTTAAAAATTCCTACAGAATGTGCATGCCACAGTTAAGCTAATATTTGACCATAAAATCCTTTAGTACTGCAAACAAAAGAGCAAGTGAAATACATTCATAAAAGCAAATAGTGATGTTAAAACGTAATATGTTCTGAGGCCTTTTAACACCAATTTCCTTTGTCAGGGTGTCACAGTTTGTATGTTCAGATAATTTCCTCTTGAATTATTAACAACGCCACTACATTGGCCAAAGCTGTACCCATTCAGACAGGACCAAGATGTCCGCCCAATGATAATGTGAAGTACAATGGCAGGATAAGGCCAGTCTCTGCTGACAATTATCGCAATTACTGCACCGTACCTCATTCCATGTTACTCCAATCTCACCATATGATATTTGCCAGTCTGGATTTAAGCTGCAACTTTCAATTATACATATATTTGTTGGAGGTAAAGAGGCGGTAAATCTGCCATCATATGTGACACTTTGACAAAGGTTTATCGAAATTGAAGGTGAATTTGGCGTTATCCAATGGCACTCAATGTGTAATTTGATTGGTCGGGTTTTCTGTATGTATCGGAGGATTATTGACTAGAGATTCAAGATGTAGTTGGTTTGAATTGGAATTCAACTTGACACATAATTGGAATCCATATTTCCAATAGACAAAAATTGAAAAGACAGCCGCTATTTATCTATCCAAATCATGGTCCAATATTTGGGTCTACATTTGACATTTGAGATGATTCAGACTCCCACGTTTCTGATAAACATCTGAAACGATCACCACCTACTCTCAATAAACCTTGGGCAAGTCATTTGATGAAGATGTCATGCTACATTGCTGAAATAAACCTTACAATATCTTGACCATTTATATAATATCTTAGGTTTGCTTTGGTCTGCCTAATACTAAAAATTATCAGATATTAGTATAGATTATTCACAAACAACTTGAGAAACTGTAACAAAGCACTATATACCGAGTTCATTCCTTAAACAACATTAAGTGCAGCAACATGGAGATTGTCCTATTTTGGTTCTTGAAGTACCAGCCCTTCAATCAAGATAAATAAAAGTGCATGTACTTAGAAACATTCTCAATGTCCATCCTCAACGTTGGTCCTCCATATTGAAATTTCTGAGATGGTTGTTTTGTCGAGAGGGCTAAATCAGCCCTCTCGACAAAACAACCATCTCGGAAATATTGAGATGGTTGTTTTGTCGAGATGGTTGTTATGTCGAGAGGGTTGTTTTGTCGAGATGGTTGTTTTTTCAAGAGGGTTGTTTTGTCGAGATGGTTGTCTTGTCAAGATGGCTGTTTTGTCTGTGTTGTGGTTCATGGGCTCCACGCCCTCTTCACTTCTGGGAGTTGGGGCTTGGGTGGTAGTGGGGGTGGTAGTGGGAGTGGTAGTGGGAGTGGTAGTGGCCATCAGCAAGACAAACACAGCCAGCTTCCATCCTGCCACCAGAGCCAGAAACTCCCAATACAGTGTCAAACATTTCCTAATGGCACCTGCACGACTTGCTGGCCCATCGTGTAGATCAGGGGGCCTCAGTAAATGTGACTATTCACAGCCCAACTTCCATCTACAGATTAACAGAATTGACAAAATACTCAGCAGGCCTGGCCATTAGCGCTAATAACGCTGATAAATGGCATGCTGTAGAAAGTGCTCTGCTGTTTACATCCCCCTCTCTCCGTGGATAGTCCAGTGTATGAACACTTGCACATCTTCTGGCTGGAGTGGAGAGGTACTACAGCTCACAGACTTCATGTCGGAGAGTCAGAAAGTGGAAATGTCGTAATCCACTAAAGACTCTTAGCCCTATGGAATATTCATGTATCCATGTTTTCCTACTGGAACTAAGATGGAGAAAAAATGTGAACTTTATAAAAGGGCATCCATAGCAGTCTTTCTTCAATGCTTTGAAACAATTCCAAAGATAAAAAACTTTCTTTAATTACTGAGCACTTCATTTCTATTTGTGGTGCACAGGCACCCATAATATCCGGGATCTGCCTAGTTAGACCCATCCACCCCTACCCCAACCCACCCCATTTCCAATTACATGATCCCTCATGCCTTTTACAATAGCTACGTTGTTACTATTCCTCCTTGTCTATTGACAGAAAAGCCAACATTACTGTAAAATACTGACATATACTCCTACCTACAATACCTCGCAAGTGCTTACAGGCAAGTGTTTACAGGCTCGAACCAAGACCTATACAAGACCTATACGGCCACGACTAATTGTCATTCGACCTGACCCACTCCCCCTCGACTTGTCTACAATAACCCCTCGACTTGTCTACAATATTGACACACTGTCACCCCTACAATCTCTACCTAATCCACGGCAATCAATGACAGCATGTTGCTGGTTCCTGCCATGTTGGTCTACAGGAGTTTATCCGTCTCATTAGGATCTTATCCTGACCACTGCAAGCAGCCCTGGATAGGCATGGAGGAGGTCCCCATCTTCTGGACCGCTTGCTGTAGTATTTGTCTATCATTACAGCCTGCGACGAGCGGCGAGAAAGCAAATTCCAGTTGGTGTTCCTGGTTGCTGGAGTACTATCTCCGGGTTTACAATGAGGGTGGCAGGGAGGGTGGGAGGTTCGCTGGGAGGGTGGCAGCCTCTGTTGAGGGATATTTGCTACCCACAGCTGGGACCTAGATTAATTGCTGGCCTTCCAAGCCTGAATGGAATTCGGGAGCAGCTTTTGTAAAGCATATGTCAGGAGTCATGTCATCTGTCGATCAACTGTGGTGTGTATATCAGATAGTGGACATCTTGACCACAAAAGATTTCATATTATCGTCTAAAGCTGATAAAACAAAATAAAAAGTCGACTTCATAATGCATCTGGCATCAATACAGAGATTATATCTGTTTATGGCCTCTGTTCTATGATTAAATATGTAATTTTTTTTTAAATCATAGAAATAATGTCTGATGAATACATCCTTCACAGATGAAAAATATATGCCACAATGTCATTAGTAAATCAATATATGACATAACATGACACAAATTATCATCAAAAGATCAATAAATGACATAACGTGAAACAATGTCATCAGTACATCCATATATAACACTGCTGTCCATATTTAGACCATCCAACTCTTCTCAAAGTGGAATTATTATCCAAAATAGTTTGCACTAGTCAGAGCATAAACTTAATTAATGAAAATCTAGTTCAGACTTTATATAGGTCTTCCAGCAGTTACCGCTCGCCATGATCCTACACGTGAACCCTCAGTCAATGTATAATTAACATACTCATCAATACAATCAGTTGCCATAGAAACAACAGTGTATTTCCCACATGCTAACTCACTTTCATCTTCAGCAATTAGGGGCAGATAACTCTGAAATTACCAGTAATGGCATGACATGTAGACATGTATACATGTAGAGCTTGTTTTTGACATACCGTTTCGGCTTAGTGGTGGTAAATAATACACCTTTAATGTTGTCCCAGTCAGGCAGACAGTATCTCAAGACAGGAAAACATATTGCAGTTTTGACAGATCATTAGGTTTTTAGAATATCCAGATATCCTTCTTCTGCAATGATATCATATACGATATCGTTATTCTACAATATTACATGTGTGGCTTTGTGGCGATACCCTTGATACTGTAATTACTTCTTATCCTAATTGCATATCGAGACAAGGATATAAGTAGAATTCTGACACAGAGTTCATTAATTGGTTTTCTTGGATACCATGATATCCTTGTTCTACAATGATATCCTAGTCTGTACTCAAATAGCTATGAATGGCAATAACGTTGCTATTAGAGAAATAATAATATTCAACCTTTTATTTCATGTGTATTTGGGTTACATACAAGTCATAAGACACATCTGTTATGTCAAAGTGGCTGAGGTACGGTCTTGTGGTCTTGTCACAGTTGGGGGTTGATAGTATAGCACAGCCAGCTAGTGTATAATAGAAGTGTTGAGCCAGCATAAGGTTGCTGTATATCCCTGTCCAACACTATCCATATCTGGCACATGGTTGTCTTGTTTACCTGGGTACTGTTTCTTGAAGCTCTAGTATCCACTACGAGACCATAGCACTCTTGTATGTGCCTGGGTATCCTTTCACGAAACTCTCTTATCTACTAAGAGACTGGTAGCGCTCTCTTAGCAGTGTATTAACTATCGGCAA
>JAUTBQ010188691.1:0-10471 GCA_032361185.1 Lepetodrilus ovalis | reverse complement strand
CAATATGTATCGTGTATCGGTTGGTCGTATCGCAATACGTATCGTATCGGAATTGTTCCACCAATACCCAGCCCTACTTGTGATGTCATGTAATGATCACAAACTCTTCATCCTCCCATCACTGCAGTGAGCTTTATTACCAGTAAAAATGAAAATCTTGTTAACCCTCTCCCTGCTGCAGGCAACCGGAGATGCCCTCTGTGAGCAGCGTGTGTGCCTAATCCAGTAGGGAGAAGGTTAATGCATTCCAGAAAGGAACAAAATACTGGTACTGGTACTTGTTCTTGAAAAATATAATTCCTTTCTCTCATCCAACAAAACACAAAATACAACTGATGTATATTATTGTTTATGAAATATGAATATACAAGTAATGACATGATAAGAACAGCATTCTATAAATATATTGTTCAATGTTGTCGTATTGCTAATTACATATATGAAAAAATAATACTTTCTTGCATGAATCAAGCATTCTTTGCGTATACTGTAATTACACTAATAACTAAATTGGAAGCTGTTCGAATTATTAGAAAAAGACAAAAATTTAAAATGATCCGTTTTCATATATTTAGGGACAGCCAGATTAAAGTATTAAATATGGTTGTAATTGAAATGGTAAATAAATTGAGCATTTAAAACAAAATGAAAATCTAATATTTGAAGAAAAAAAGGGTCATGTTTGCACTTTCATAGTTGGGGGAATTTTAATATTTTTTGACAATTTAGGTGTTTGAATTATTATATAGTTTGAATTATTAGAGTAATTACGGTAGTTGTACTACATGAACCTTACTTTTCTGTTGACCTCCACCTCTACGTTCTAATTGGACGTTTTACTATAAGAAATGTAAATAAACCAATTGCCTGGTCTTGATAATATCCAGTATTTGCATATTGGGCAACAAGCTACAGTTTCCACATGTCACAATGATTTTCAATATTTTCATATTATTATTTTTCTTTTAGCTCCATGTCGTGAGATAAAAATATAATTAAAAATATGAAAATACTAAAAACCAGTTTGTAGACAAAACATGTACATACTTTCAGGCAAAATGTGTTTGACCCTGAAATATGTCAATAACCCGTGATAGTATGTCAGTAAAGTTTTATAAAATAAAATAAGAATAGGGGTTTTGTAACAAAATTGGTCCCACCCTGTGTTGTAAATTAAGCACTGTTGATGGCTTAAAATAAAAGAACTGTTACCGTAATCACACTTATAAACAAGTGTATAAAACTTGTTTTGATCATTATGTTAATCATCACCATAAAATTGGGGTAAAAGATGGTTGAACAGACATTGCCAATCATAAAATCTCATTAGCGGTATTATCGGATGTGGAACTTGATGCTTGGATATTTGGACATCTGCTAAGTTAATAAAATATCAAAATGTTTTAAGGAGTGAAATGAGGTCTGATTTTAACTAGATTGCCAATCATATCCATGCCTATCACTGAATAATTGATGCGTGGTTATGTTGGGAATGATCAAAGATTAATGGAAATGTAATAGGTCCATGAGTATTAGGTAATGCAAGAAAGAAAAGTAACCTTAAATATTAATGGTTAATAAATATTTCACACATTTTTCAACTAAAACTTAGTTATACAGACAATACATAATAAATACAGTGTCCCCTCGATATAACTCTGAAGTTCGGGTCCATGACATTCCCACTGCCTTATAGTACCCACCTTGTATGATAGTACAGGTAAATAAATAACAAAAATAAAAATGGGATCCACGTCTGACGCCCCCTTATATCCGAATCTGCTGTGTATCGAACCGTGTTATATTGGGGGGGATACCAATATACATATGCTTGGAAATCCTTTAAAATTTATTAGAAAAACTCTACAATGCACCTTGCTCTGCATAATTCCTAAAAAATCATGACATTTTCAAACTAGGCAAGTGTTGAAGTAACTCAGTTCGAAAAAAACTAATGAGACAAGTTGAGTTATATACTCCCCATGACAGAGAATGTCATGTCAGTAAATTGTAAGCTATTGACTAGAGTAGGAATATATAGGCACCATTGGGCAAAAACATGTTGAAGACATTGGTCCTTGTATTGTAGCACTGAAACAGATTAGTGAGTTGGAAATGGTGTTTATTTCACAGGAAGACTTATTGTCGAGAATCCTTTATTTATTTTAACATAATTTGGTTGTATTTTCCCAGTTATTCAAAAAGTAAAAAAAATGTAATACTTTTCTCCCCACTTTTGAATCAACAAAAGCAAACTAACAAAATGAAACTTGGATTTCTTTTTAAATATTTACTAACAGTACTAAATAAACAAATATTTTGTATAATAAATATTTGGTCAAGTTAACAATCAATTATTACAATACTTGGTTTAACAATAACAGCACCTTGATACATTTTTATGAAAACATTGGGACACATATTTCATATACATTTTTGGATAAATGTCACATACAAATAATATTACATTTTTCATATTGGTTTATTTACATCAATAATCTGAGCCATTTATACATATGAAACTTTGTACATGTATATACGCATCTAGCATAGTCTACTGCTGTTACATGAATGGTCAACATAGTAATGTTTATACAAATATGACATTTCATTTTGACATTGTAAGTCCTAGTTGGCCAAAGTCGATAAGAATTTTAGATGCCCATGATGATGCAGAGATCAATTGTCATACAATATGACAGTTTCAGCAATGATGAATACATTATCATGAAAGATATGTCAAGTAACTGGCAAAACAATGATTGGTCTGTATCACAATAAATACTGCTGGTGCAAGTTCTGTCATTGTAAGAGAAAATATCCACAGATTATGTAAAACTTGTTTCATGTAATAACCTTGACACTGTCGTCCTTCAACCCGTATAGAATAATAAATTGTGATCTGAAAGTAAAAAGAATAAAACGTTAAAACATTTCAAGATGTGGGACGTAAAATAAATAAAAATAAATTTAGAATGCGAATTTTCACTTATGACTTTCAGCACTTGCCTCTTCTCAAACTTCAAGTCTTGTATTTCCTCGAAAATATTCAGTAAGTACTTTTTGTGTCGAAGTTGCCTGAAATGGAAGATGTGAAACAATTTGATGAAAAACCTCCATTGAAACAAATTTGAAACCACCAACATCGTAAATATGAGTATAAGAGCATGTACCAAAACTATCTATGAGGAAACACTAATGTGGAATAAAACAATTGTATGATGTGACAAGAAGCTTGTTGCCCAATATACCTGTGTAGGCATATCAAATGTACATACTTTCAGGTAAATATGTTTGAACATGACATATGTCAACATACCATGATTGTATGCCTTTAAATTAAAAGGGTAATATTAAAGTGCAAAGCACTCACTTCTCGATGACAAAAGAAATACTAGCATCAAAGTCTGCTACCGATCCATTTACCTGAAAATGAATCGACCAAAAAAGTGTATTTTGCCACAGTACAGACAACACATCCTATCGTATGATTGCGTCAGAAAGGTAACTTGCGCAAACATTGATCAGGGGGCTCTAGACAAACACATGCTCGATGTAAATTGCACTGTGGGAAACCTATTTTTTTAAAAATATAGGGAGTGTAAGTCTTGTCTGGTATTATTTTCGGTGACAGGTTAAAGACATCTGGATCACAACGTTTGTTTGTGATGTCACTGTTTATTTGCACATTTGGATTTGTGACTAGTTTATATCACCGGATATTAAATGAATCTTGTGTCTACTTACACTGCCTATAGAACCTTTAGTTCATTTGCAGCTTGCCCAGACTAGCCCTGCTGGGAAGTAACTTAAAATAAGTCTGATTGATGCTGGGCTCGCACGGCACCTTTGGCTCTCTTAAGTCCAAATGTTCTACCATTGTGCTACCACGCGCCCCCAGTCTAGAACTTACCTCAAGGTATGCCACTATGACACTGAGCACAGACTTTGTGAGTTCCACTGCTAAGATAGTGTGAGACTTTCCTGGCAGCCAAGGTAGAGTGGAATTCACTTTTCCAAACATCTGGAATATTTTGAAAGTTGAAATTATACAACATTGATCGAAATACAGGGGCTCCTGCTCATCTGAAAATATGCAGTGTTAAAGGTATCTGTGTGACCCCCTGAAAATTTGCGATTTTACCACCATTAACATTGGACCGATAGAAAATGACCCATGATTATTTGTTTGAATTTCGAACATTGTACAACCACATTGCGTGACATCACAACTAATTGGGTCAAATTTGAAAAAAAATATGCATTTAATTTGTTTTTGCAAGTATATTTCACTCAACCACTCAAAATTCTACAGATTATTCGTCTTTTTGTTCCTGACCTGCGACTCGTATTTGCGCTTGGCGTTGGAGGATATCCGCCCCTCCTGCATGACGAAGATGACGTTGAAGGTGACATTGCCAGAGCTGGAGGACTGGGAGGGATACACGTCGGAGGAGTAGTTGGAGGTGCCCATGTTGTTCTTCTTTTCGCCTCCCACCACCTCCACACTCTCTTTGCTGGACAGACAGTACATATTAAGTCCTGGGATCCAACCCTGAACACTGGGTTATCCTTTTACAAAGCTCTCTTATCAACGAAGACACCATAGCATTCTCTTTTCAGTGTATTAGCTATCGACAAAGAGGGTGCTATGGTCTCTTAGTCGATAAGAGAGCTTCGTGAAAGGATACCCTGGATCCAAGCTTTGATGACCTGTCAGTCTCCCAGTTAGTGACAGTTCTCATCAGCCAATCGGAATACAGTATATGCTTAACTCCCTCCCTGCTGGACTAGGTGCAAGCACAACTCATTAGTGCATTTCTGCTTGCTGCCAGCATGGAGAGGGTTAATATTGTTCCCATGCAGGAATCTCAGCCAAACATCATCTTAGCAATGCAAGCATAATACAAGTAACAACCCTGTATTTTGGTATAAATGATATTCCAAAACGAAGGTTCAGGATCAATGATATCATCTGTATGCATGCTTGACAGACATTCGCATCAACCTATCAACGACTCGTGTATGCAAATGTCCATCTAAATCGATAACTAAGAATTATGATATATTTTTACCTAGTAGTTGCCTGTTTTAGGTAGTCCACCAGATCCATCATCATCACCTTCTTCTCAAAAAGTCGATCCCTCTCGATTGACCGCACCTGCAATGCCGAAGATACCGCTGTGAAAACAGTTACGAAAACACGCGACAAACCATGACAGAAACTTTCCCTAAAACTTAACTGACAGAAGGATAGCTCACATAGGCACTGCATACCATAGTGCTTTACAGATTTGTTTTGTGTTAATTATTCTGCAAACTATTTTCTGAGTGGGATATGCAGTAACAAATCTATGGACAGTAGTTTGGAATGCTGATATACATGTAGTTGAGTATTGTGGTTGACCTTGACAGCAGCATCGGTGTCCTTGAGAATGACAAGGTACGAGATGTCGATTTGTTTACAGTATTCAGTGATTTCCTCCAGACTCTGAAACAAACACCCAGAAATGTACAGCCACACATATATACAGCCACTAATTCACAATGTTTTCCTCTCTGTCAACACAAGTACTCTACAAGCAAATAGCAAAAAAACAAACAAATTTTCGTTATTCCAATTCGCTTGAGTATTGATGATTGAGTATGTGCTTGATGTCATAGTGAGAATATTTCACCCATATGCGATGACAATTGTTGAAGAATATGCTTACAATAAAATACTACACTTGGTGGTGGATAACCTTATTTGGAACAGTCAACAAGTATAGATTTGAAAAAAATCATATAATTTAACTGCTAGCCAAGGTCAATGAAACCCCTGTGGAATGAGGAATGCACCGGCCTGTATTCCACAAAATGGTCGTACTAGTCATGGCCTAAATCAGTCCATGGGTCATGCTTTTACTGTAGCCGGAAATTACATATACAGTGCCCCCTCGATATGACACAGTCAGATGCAACAGATATAATGCGGGGTCAGATGTGGATCTCATTTTTATTTTCGTTAATTCCCAGTAATATCGTATAAGGCTGGTATAATAACGCAGGAGGTATGTCATGGACCCCAACGTCAGCATTATATCGAGAAAACACTGTACCTTGATTTACTCCCAGACTACAGGAACAACACTTTCGAGGAACACAGACCTTGGGCCATGTTCCTGAAGGTAATCGTATACCTAACAGCATCGTTAAGCCTAGATTGTATTCTCCTTCGGGAGATCATCAAATGTTCCTCCACGAACGATGTAACGATGTTGTTACGTACACAATAGCTGTGGGAACATGGCCTCCAGGGTATCTTTTCACAAAGCTCTCTTATCCACTAAGAGACTGGTAGCACTCTCTTTGCTGATACCTAATACACTGCTAAGAGAGCGCGACCAGTCTCTTAGTAAATAAGAGAGCTTCGTGAAAGGATACCCGGGACTGCAGTGGTCCCAGTACATCTCAGGACTGCAGCGGTCCCTGTACTACCGACCTGCATCGTGTCGAAGAGGAACTGTGTCCTGAGTCCTGCCGCCCACAGGTCCTTCACTACTCCGAGCCTCTCCTTCAGCAATGGCTTGCAGCCTATCGTACACACCAGGATGTCGTACGCACTGGGAGGCTGTCAGAAAACAGAGGACTGTAGACGACCGTGTTACTAGCCCCGATGATTACTCACATGTTTGAGTATGAATTCATGCTCAATCTCAAATTATAATATGGTCATTTTATATGGGGGATTTGTGAAAAAAATCTGGTTGACTTGAGCATGAAATCGTACTCGAAATAGTTTTGTAATCTCAGGGCCAAGGAAAGCATATCTGATCTACAGTGTGGACACTCTCTCTCTCTCTCTCTTTCTCTCTCACACTCTCCGCCTCTCTCTGCCTTCCCCTCTCTCTTTCTCTCTCTCTCTCTCCGCCTCTCTCTGATATCTGATCTACAGTGTGGACACACACTCTCTCTCTCTCTGCCTCTCTCTCTCTGCCTCTCTCTCTCTCTGCCTCTCTCTCTCTGTCTCTCTCTCTCTCTCTCTACCGTCTGATCCTTCATGTAGGCGGCTACAATCTTGTCGAAGGCAATGCTGACACCCACAGCTGTGGGGGAGTGGGTGACATTCTGGAGCGGTGAGGCAAACTGCTGGATCTGGTCCGACAGAAATGGCGATTAGTCAGCACTTGCTGGGATTCAAGTTATTAAAAAATATAGGATTAAAACTGCTTTTAAGGTTCTTTCACTTATCTCACAGCTTGTCAGTTTAGGACAGAAGGAAACCTGCAACATCCATAGTGCTGAACATAGCAGACACTACATTGCAGTTCAGATTACAGAATTAGGGCTGTACTGTAGTCTGGATGTTAATTAGGAAATGTAATCCTCGATTTATACCCAGACTTTTCAGTATGAGCCCTATTCTTTTGCACTCCCAGACAAGCGAAGGTGACGATGATGAGCGACGGACATGGGGGCATTGATGACAAGAGATGGACATGGGGCAATGATGACAAGAGATGGACATGTGGGCATTGATGATAAGAGACGGACATGGGGCAATGATGACAAGAGATGGACATTGATGACAAGCAAAGGAAGTGAGACACTGATAACGAACATGGGGCAATTATGACAAATGACATTAGTGGGGTAATGATGACGATCAAAGGATGTGGGATAATGATAAGACAGATGTGGAGCAATGATGACAAACATGGGGCAATGATGACAAATAACATGTGGGTCAATGATGACAAACAAAGGATGCGGGGCAATGATGACAAGCGAAGGCGATGATGAAGAGCATGGACATGGGACAATGATGAAAAAGAGACAGACCTGGGGCAATGATAATAAGCGCCAGACATGGGGCAATGACAAGATACGGGGCGATGATGACAAGCAATGGATGTGGGGCTCACCATCTTGTCGTATCGGCCACCAGCAGCCAGTACGTCGGAAGATTTCTGTTTGCCACGCTTCATGTCACGCAACACCTGAAAGATCATTCCTGAGTACTGCTGGTAATTGTAGATCATACCCAGTGTCACCACGATCTGAAACAGTGGACGTGTTGTGTGTACGTATCTGTACTGTATGTGTACCTATCAGGCAAGGCAACAGACAATCGTGATTTCAGCAGAAAACAAGCCAGGGCTGCAGTCTCCAAGCCACATCCAGGGCAAAGAGCAGACCACACAGTTTCCGGACAGTGCGCCGTTTCGTTCCTTTCACAAAACTGTATGTTCAAAGTACTCTAGATACGGATCTACAGTGAAAGGAATGTCCTCGATGTACCTACATTGCAGGTCTCGACAGTAAGGATTGTCCGCATGTCCGGGACAGGTATGATCCACGGGCAGACATGTGAATTGGCCCAGATTAACAAGCCTTTTACCTAAGGTGCCTCAAAAAGTTAATGTAGAGCCCTGCATTGTCATGTTGAATCTTCACAAAGCTAATACATCTGGAACAGCTAGGAGACTACTGGCTGAACTATGAACATCACTACATGAACAGGTACACATCCTTTCCACTGCAATACACATTAGGGCTGTTCATTTTGCTACCGGCTGAACTGACCCGGCAGCCTGCGTGACCCTATTGACCCGAAAAATGCACTCGATTTGCTCAATATTTGGAATATAAGCTATATCACAGCCGGTTTCTTCATAGCGGCAAAGCGGGCGCTTGCCATTGGCTCAGAACGTGCAATCATGGGTAAGAAAGTGGGCAAATTGAGCGCATTTTTCGTGTTACTGGGGTCACATGGGCTTCCGGGTCAGGCTAGCTGGTAGCAAAATGAACAGCCCCATTTCACCATAGCTTACTGGAAGACGGAGTCCCAAGTGTTTGGCGTGTGTGGCAACAGCCTCCATCTCATGAAGACCTTGTTTAGCCAGAGTGCTTGCCTGAAAGCAAATTACATAACATCACCGATTTTAGCTCTGTTCAATATAGGACGATATTTGAGTGACAATTAAGATCTGTTACACACCTTTAAAAAAAACCCACCAATTCTCTTGCAATTCAAATTTAATAAACACTCATAATAGTTAATCTCTACATATTTAACCATACAGGCCAAGAGATTAAGAAGTTTTGAGTACAATTTCATATTCAAGCTCAAATTTCTTGAAATAAACAAGTTTGAGATTTTCCTTTCTGCCAGTGACATAGTGCTGTTACTTGACGACAAAAACTCAAACCCAGCTGAATTTTATTCAAGTTACAGCACTGAATAAATGGGAGAAATCTTGAGCAAAATCTCAAATTCAAGTTTGTTTTGAGAAATCGGGACCTGTAAACAAAACCTTGACTTGAGATTGAATTTGTGCATTAAGTTGCAGCAGGGTTAATTTTAGCCCATATATGCGAAGGTGATTTTGTTTGTCCTCTACAACACCACAGCGAAGGAGGACAGCTACTAGGAGACACTGGCAGTCCATCCCGGCGTAGTAGCGCGACGTACCAGTCCGTTTGTTTTGGTGATGATACGGAGGATGCTGGCCACTTTATTCTGGGTGCCCTCTACGTCCATTAGCTGTGTCAGACTGGCCGTGTTCTGCTCTGACAGTCCCAACTCCGTCAGACCTTCGATAGCCTTCGCCCGCTTCTGTTTGTTGAACTGTAGAGAAAGAACGTTAAAGGTCCAGGGTATCGTTTCTCAAAGATGTCATATTCACTATGAGACGACTGCGCTCGAGTAAGTTCCCCATCGTCATGTATTACAGATCACTACGAGAAAGATACCCGGGTTTGCACATCTGGCAGCCAAAACAACCCTTTAAATATGGAATCAATATACCTCATGACTCAAATTTAATTTACTACTTACTTGATGAGTTACATCGCATTGGGAATCTTTCACCCATGAAAGGTGATGAAAAATAAAATATTTCCATGTGTATCTTTGTGGCGAATGAGTGAGTGAGTGATTATGTAGTTTAAAGTTGCCGTAGGAATCTTTTACCCATTTGCGATGATGTACCTTTATGGAATCAATACGGCCATTGCTATCAATTAAATACACATGGCAACAGACAATAGTCCATCAATGTTCACAGAAGTTACATTTCTGACGTGATATTGATAGGAAGCACTGTCTGTAGAATGGCAGTACAGTTATCATCCTTGGTCTGTCAGTACCAGTCGGTGCTCGCAGGTTTAGTGCAACATTCTGCGCTATGGATGTTGTGGGTTTCTTCCTACCCTAAACTAATAAGTCGTGATATTAGCGAAAGATTCTAGAAAGCAACTCTAAACCGCAATAAACTAAAAAGAAAAAAAGTTGTGGATGAGTGAGTGAGTTTTTGTTTTATACATCACAGCAGAGATATTTCACACACAGGCGTCAATTACGGATGATGAATCGCGAACACACATACAGTGCCCCCTCGATATAAGGCTGTTCGATACAGAGCGGATTCGGATATAAGGCTGGGTCAGATTTGGACCCCATTTTTATTTTTTGTTATTTACCTGC
>JAUTBQ010188690.1:0-23519 GCA_032361185.1 Lepetodrilus ovalis | reverse complement strand
CTCTCTCTCTCTCTCTCTCTCTCACTCTCTCTCTCTCTCTCTCTCTCTCTCTCTCTCTCTCTCTCTCTCTCTCTCTCCCTCTCTCTCCCTCTCACTCCCTACCATTTCTCTCTCTTCTCCCCCTCTCTCTTTATTGCATACTAATATATAAGATAATCTCCATCTCCAGTTCGTTCTCAAATACCTTGACGTCTTCGCAATAAAGACTACAGTATGTATTAATATTGATATGCAGTATCCGCAGAGGAGAAAAAAAATATATCAGTTAATTCGATTCGGTAACCATTTCTATATGCAAAACGTTGCAAAGACAACTAGGGCATTTTCTTTAATTTTCCAGAGGCATGTTTTTAGAATTTTCTGTAAATTATTCATTCTCTCATTATGATCTAAAATTCAAAACTACATAGCAGGACATGTGACCCAGTACAACAAATGCAACAAACCAGACTAGTGTTTACAGAATTGTTCATATCCATAAACCTAACTCTGAGGTAAGTCGCGAGGTGTCAGTTGAACAATTGTACTAATCACCGATCTACCACATTTAATTAATTTGACATACCGAACCTCGTGTACGGGTAAACCATCTACAGAATAGCAGAATTATCTGTGACTTTTAATATAGACCTCCTGATCGAAGATCTGCCTAAACCGCGCTGCACGGGGGAAGATGAATCGATTGTTAGACAGTTTAGCAGATAGTCGTGTGTTTGAAATCTTATAGAAATTAGTCAGCATATTTATTACTGAACATAATCACCTTGCTTCCTGTGAGTTGAGCCATTCTCAGTGTAATATCAGACAGCTTAGCAACTTGGAGGAATATCAGATAACCCTAGCTAGTTTGCGTGCTAGCTATGCACGAAATACGAAGCCCGTTATCAAATAGATAAAAACATCATCTCACTCGCATACCTATAACATGAATGTTGACAAATACACATGTTCATAATACAATTTGACGAAATCCCGTGTGCGGTGTGGTTGCTGGTAGGTGATGCGATGGAGGGAGGTCGTCGGTGAAGACGTATAGAGTCTGTCTGGAAGCAACTGGTCGTGGACAGAGTTTAGCATTGGTTGTTGGGGACCCAGGACACACTATAGGCCGGGCTGCCCTGCTTGAGTGACTGCCCGCCTTGCTTTGCATTGCGCTCCGGCTTCAGCCTTCGGTGGAGGGACAATTTGTTCCCAGTGGATCGGAGCTTGCGAGGCCCGATCACGGGGAGAGATAACAGGGCGATCTTTTACCTGCTTCGCGCCCCCTACCCGGGGAACAACTCGCCTCGATATAATTAAAACATATCGGATTGTACGTGGCGTATGACGGCTTGTGTTGGAGACCAAAAGCTGTGAAGGATTCTTGGAATGATATTATAAGGAAGAGTGGAGAGGAATATCTAGTGATATATGGCTTAACCCGCGACGGCAGTGGGTATGCGACTGAGAGTAAGCGAGAGGGAGCAACCCGTTTCCCCTCCCTCGGTAGCCGTCAAAACTAGTGACGTTGTCGGTGCCAGCCAATTGCAAGCTATCAATACCCAGGAGCGTGAAAGGATTCGGTATTAATTCCGGATTTGTTTGAATTCACCGACAGCTTTAATAGAATCACTTGAACTTTGCAAGACATTTTAATTTGGACAGCGTGAGTGACAGTTTATGGTGTTTGGTGTTAGAGGTGTGTTTACCCTCGCCAGGACTAACCGTCGTCTGCTACCCTGGTCTTATCCACACTGGGTGATAGCTTGGCTACAGGGAGGATTAATTTGGATACTTTTGTCACACTTTTTCAAGTGTCGTCTGCTAGTACAAACCGGATGGATTGCAAACAGCAGACGAATGAAATCAAAGAATAAGAGGTGAGGAAATATAACCAGCATACATATTGTCATCAAATGAAGACATGACATTGTACATTACTTCACAAAACATACTCTAGCATAACCAATTAATCTTTCAGTGCGCGTGATAGATTTCTCTTGTCTTCTCTTCTTCGCTTCTATAGGATTGTATCTTCATTTTTATTAGTTTCTCGTCAGTGTAATATAACAAGTCCAATATCTAGACGAATTAGGGTAAGGTTGGAATGCGTTTCGTTGCCGTTTAGTCCAGCATATTTAACGTAAGGTATCCGGGATTTTGGTTCCACCCGATTTAATAGATAAAGACATCACGACATGAACAGTCGACTTATGACGGGTCACGCAACGTTTGTCGTCGACTCGTGACGACCCCCGGCAGGAGAGCAAATGGGTGGGGTAGCAGATATCAGGTGTGGGGTACCATTGTAAGGTGGGGTAATCGTACCACGGGTGGTGTAAAATATAGTAAATAGAGGCCTTATGAACAACGGGGAACCATGTTAAGAGAATAGTCGTACTACGGTGGTGTAAAATATAATAAAAACAGAGGCTTTATGAACGATAGTTGGGCACAATAGTAAGATGTAGCAGTCCTATACCACGGGTGGTGCAAAATAGTTTACATTAGAGGTCTTATGCACCACAGTGGGGTACCATTGTTAGTTGGGGGTAGTCGTGTCACGAGTTTTGTAAAAGAATGTAAACTTCATTAACGACAGTTAGCTTGAATCTACAAGAATCTTTCTTTCTGCAAATTGATGCTCAAACTAATGCTGTACTCGGAGCTGATGTATTTGCTGATAAAATGTTATCTGTTAAAGAATGAATGGCATCTGATTAGAACAGAATGGATGTAGGTATGATATACATAGTCTTACGTTTTATAATGTACTTCTTTCCTACTGCTTCGAGTATGCAAGTAAAATACTATACGTATGATAAAGCACAGGACATGTACATGCTTTTCTCACCAGTTATTGGTCGCGTACAGGCTTATAAACACATTCACTCATAGCATCTTGATATCTACACCTAAAATACGTAAATAACTATTGACATGCATGCACTGATATATATTAATGCAAGTCATGTACACTAACTGATGATGCAAAGTAATCAAATAAATAACTTCTACGCAGTAATTGACAAATAGGGTTAATTACCAATGCAAATATGAATACTGTATAATTATCAATTATATAATTACGTAACATTTTTGTAGTATTGATACAAGAATGCAATATATGTGTTAACAAGGTTGTTATTTTAGGACGAGGTTTGTTAATTACGATTACACCTAAAGAAATAGCAAAAGGAATTGACTCTATGCTAGATCTATAATAATAGCATCAATAAACCGATACTCAGGTTAAGTAACTATCAAATTTTATTTGGGCATTGGCATAAACTTCGTGTATTTAAGAAAACTAGATGATGATTAAATTATCCAGTAACAGAATTTACGCGTGTGTTGCTTTCTTTTCACCTGGGACGCAAGAATACTCTTTCCTATTTGTTCTTGTCATACTGCATTATCGATCAGTAATTGTTGTCACGTTGACTGTTACAGGTGTGTAACCGGCACCATTGTTGAATATACAGGTATTAGGTATTTAAGAGTACCCCACAAATTGCTAGGTATAAGTAGGCGTGGTCGAACCCAGCTCCCCGCGGTTACAATTAGGGGGTGTGTAGCAACATTGAATCTGTCCCGTGTCACCGGCGTTCACAACAAGGAACACGCAGACGACAGCGAACAGACGACAATTAGGACCTTGCTAAGCGTCTGCTATCCGGGATTTTTTTTTATCTAGAATTCCTCCACAGTAGATAAAATCGAAAGGGGAAACTCAACCTGAATATGTATTTGTAAGACAAATAGTATTACTATAACGAACGTACAATGATTATCCAAGCTATATATGTGAAAGGGAAATATGCGTATTTATATAATACTATTACTGGTATTTTATTGGGAATAAGTAATTAAATTTAACGGTAAATCTTACTTCAAAATTTAATACTGATAATATTATCTTTAACAACAAGAAGAATGTTTGTATCTCCAGTGTTTTATTTTTTCAGTATTACTTACATTTTATAACTACTTCAACGTTTTTAGATACACGCAGTGATCCTTTCTCACAAGTGTAATCTTCGTGGTTGCTGTATATTTTTTGTGATACCATATCAGATACGTACTCTTTCTAGTAACGCTGGGCGTGTTAATTAATCCCTTTAAACACGTTTTAGAAAAATGAAAGGAATCTAGGGCGGGAAATACTCCATGTTTTGTCCTTGTGTTGTAAACAAGCGAAGAGTAGCAGACGACACGATCTCCAGCAGTGCTGGTGGAGCGAACGCTTTTACTCAGAAAACCACTACTATCTTAATCCGGAACCCAGTCTAGTGGAAAATGGCTTGTCCCTTCAACAATGCCCTTTCTCTCCGACTGGTAGAGTCCTTGCACAGTTGGAAATACCCCGGCGTTGCGCAGTGATATCCAGCAGGGAATCTTTGTGAACCCCCCTCCTAGTAAACTAGTGGAATCTCGGGTGTTATTGTGCTTTACGATAATCGTTATGGCTCTGTGCAAGGCTCAACTAGCCACCATCATGCCTGTCCATACAAAACGCCCGTCATTAAATCAGAGAGTTTGTGGATATTTAAGGAATGTTTATGTTCATACTTTTACTAATTTATAGTGGACAAATGATCATGTTTTGCTAGTATTATCCCTGATATGTGTGTTGATACGACGCAGCTTGGGGGTAATTGAAACTACAATCCTTTAATGTTTATACCTTTATTTAAGGTGGAATACTATTTTTACATTGCAATTGTTGGAAGTCGGTGATATCCTCAGTTTATGAGTACACTACTGGCGCAGGTTCAACCAATGAAAATAGCTGTGACCATTATCCCCTCATGCATAACTAGGAGTATTAGAAAATGGTTGTATTTACAAATCATTTAACCCCTATTTCCCGCTCCATTTCCCTATTACTTTCTATAAATATGTCTTTATCTATTTATCTTGCTTGTCTGTTTGCATTTAATTCTTCCCTGTATGCATTTCATAGCATACTGTCACTATTCTTACGATGAATTCACGCACAATAAATATTTTATCTTATCTTATCATTTCCCTTGACCTGGGAATTCTTATGCATCGTTATCACGTATGCGCTCTCGTTATTTTCATTCTCAAAAGGTCAGCACAGAGCTGTGAGGCCGCATACATGTATGTGCTATTATTTGACACTTCAAATTATCACCCTCAGTTTGAAGATAACCGGGTTTCGTTTTTTTGTGTGTTCATTTACAAGATGTCTAAGAAAATGTATCTGACAGATTATCCTTGCCTTAATCTTGTTACACCTGCCACAAATCCCGTCAACTGCCGCAAGAGAAAGTAGTTCAAGAACGTAGTGTGTTTATGTCAATCTCATACTTTGTTACCCCATCCAAGTTTAACAATGGTCTCTGTTGATTGTCAGCGCGTTTGGAAGATCGAATTTCGCGCCATGCGGCAGGCCAGACGTGGCAGAAGACAGGTTTGAAATGTTCGTCTGCTCCTTGACACAAAGAAGCAGACGGCATCATTCGGAAAAGAAACTTCACACTAAACCCTGTTCCGCCACACAGGGACATGTATGTATGTTCGCTGTGGTATCGGAGGACGTGTGTTCTTTTCTCCCCTTTTCTGCCAGCCCAACGCGGGAATTCCAACTCGATCAGGAGCCAAAAAATATGTGCGGTGTGCTATTCTATCAGCTCGGTTATCGTCTGCCCCAGTCTCTGACAAGTAGACAAATTATTTCTTCTAGGTGAGACTTCTCACTGCGAGTGTTGCACACCCCCGAGGGGGGATACTCTACACCGAATTGAAGCTTTAGGATCGCAACCGCCCACCGCTGTATCAGGAAATGGTCGGCAGGTTTCCCCCCTAACTTCGCGTACATTCACTAGCGAACTTGATATTACTCCCGCGTTACATAAAGCAATATTTAACCCCAGATGTACAGTTTTGGCGTTACACGAATTCCTGTCGATAATATCGGTCAGACGATCTTCCCGCGTCTCGCTTCTCAGTTGCCCCTCGGAGGTTTTCTGTGACAGAGGGATTGAATCATAAACTTCATCCCTTTTGTTCTAATTTGTCAGTTCCTGGAGTAGGTCTTCAGTCCAATGCCACGGCACAGTGGCTGCTCGGCGAGATGGAACGGGAACTTCCCGTGTAGCTTACTATAGCGGCCACCTATAACGACAATAACATGTGCCTCCGACTGACGGCTTGTATTTCCCGTTATGTTGAAGCGTCCCACTTGGGCTAGGTTCGCGATCGGTACCGCACATTCAAGGAGGTATGTAAATAGCAAAGCCAGATTGTTTCTCGCCTGCCATGTGCGCGCAAGATGGAGTTGCCAACACGGGGGCTAATTAGCACCAGGGCATACCCAAACCATCAGCATCACCACACCTTTAACCTGGCTTTAGTGATCCACGATACCACCTCTCCACTGGATGTTTGGCGAAGTGGGAACCCGGACCGCTGGGCACGTAACTCAGATCCACCCAGGCCAGGTGCAAAACTGGAATCTTCTCACCCCTAGATCTGAGTCTTCTCTCTCTGCTGAACACAAACACCTCGGTTGCGGTCTGGAATATCTATCTGTAAAGGAGCAGGGCAGATAAGGAAAGTGCCACCTTTATGTAGGATGTGATGGAAACTGAGCTGTGTGTGAGCGAGACGAACTCCCGGGCAACACATGTCGAGCAGCTCGCTTCTCTCTTTCCCTGCTATACCAAGTTTTCCTGTGAAAATAAAGCTCGCATAGTTTACACTGTCTGCCACCAATTAATTAAAGCCTTCCTGGCACCTCTGGGTGAGGAGAAATCCTGTCTCCGAGTTACCGACCGAAGCTGAGGATCTCTCGCTGCTTTCAAAATTGAAAGATCGATTGAGCAGACATCGAGACCATGATGGCTCGTTGAGCACAAAAACGGCATCATTCCGTCACTCGTCAGCAGCAGCAGACGACGTCCCCCAAAGTTGTGTGAGTCGGGAGGAGTCTCTCCCCCTGTGTCGTCTGCTACAACATTGTCGTCTGCCCGTCAGAGGACTTGGAACACCAAAGTACGGCAGATGCAGTGAACATTGACACATTGCTGTCATGGGGATGCCTAACCCTGTAGCAGCGTGGAAATGATAAACCTGCTTCGTCTTCAGCGGTAAGATGCCAGTCTAATACAATCTTCAAGCATGGTTTTTATCACGTGTCGTTATAGCTCACGTTACGCCAGTAATCACTACTTAACCTCATCACCAGCATAGTTTGTATACATTTAACTATACAGAACAGTTCTAACAGCTTGCCGTGTATCGAGTTTAACGTACAATTGATGACAAACATCCTCGACCATTAGTCGTTGACGATAACTTCAGTTGGTGCTATTTGACTTCAGTTGGTGTTACTTGACTTCAGTTGGTGTTATTTGACTTCAATCAGTTAGTGTTATCACCTCTACCTGTTCTAGTTAACCCTTTATCTCTCCACTCCTAACAACACGAGGAACCGATACTCACAGCATCTCATTCCTTCAGCTGGTAGAAGCGGTAGGCAAAACAAACAAGTACTGCACCTTGGAGGACTAGACCTGACAGCACCTTGCGATTAGTATTATGCACTAGAGCCGTGAATGCACTTCTTAGTTTGTGAATGAGGGAAAGGGTTGTCACACTCTCGCAGCACATCACCTATAAGCTCCAGGAATGGTAACACTCTATGGAGCGTAGGCTGTGTTTATGTGACGTATCGAGGGATGGTATTGCTATATGTCTGGAACTCGAGTACTCGCTGAGGAGGGATCCTAGCACACAAATATATATATGCACAACAGATCGAAAGTCCCACACATGCATTTTTGATGCAATGTTGTGAGGAATATTATCCATAGCTTTCACCGAGACTATATTGAACTAGAAAACGTAATAAATGTGTCTGAGTCTGTTGCAAAGTGATGAAGATAATTAAAGCTGAATGCCCTATTATTGTGATTACTATTTCCCAGCGAATTGTAAACAATCCAAGTAGGGTCCGCCGACTGGAAGCACGCGTGTTTAAAGTGTCGTCTGGCAGTTAACGTTGCTAGGACGTGCCGTGAGTGGTACACGATGGAAGAGAACAGTTTGTCAACGACACCTAAAAGCAAAACCTAATTTGATCTGGACGCCCGGCGGAGTAAGGAGTTGAAGACTCGGCTGTTCCCTCTCACTTTCTGCATGCTCAGTTGTCGTCTGCTACCGGAAGTTAACACATTCATATCTTCTAACAATTCTTCTTTGTTTTTCCTGATATCTTTATGCAATTATTTATTCTCTTCTTTTCTTATAAAGTATGTTAACATTATATTAATACTAATTTAGGTAAATATATAGAACCCACAGACGTATTGGCATTAATTATATATGATTTATTCAAAATGTATTCTTATGATCAACATTGACATAAAAAGTCCTTTTACAGTCCATTAATAACTACATACATCATGAAAGGGGATTTACAAACAGGATTATCATATTATCAAGATGTTTTCATTCAACCATTGTCGTAATAGAGTGGAACGTGGAAACCTAGTTATCCACATTTATCTACAATCTCATATGCATTGCATTGCATCTACGTTAATGAGAATAAAGCTTTTGTCTGTATGCCTGTCTACATCAGTGTGAAATTAGTCGTCAAACTTGCAGTTTACACAGATATCAACAAACCCAGAAAGAGAGAAAAAAAGGCATCAGTTAAAACCATTTGAAAGCCTTGAAGTTTAAAATAGCATTACATTTGATTGATGGGAGAGACGGAAAAAAACACGTTGACAATCAATCAGATTTAAGATTTACGCGATAGTAGATAGTATTACAATATTTCTAAGTTTGGGACTGGAAATGTGTCCAATAAACGATATTACTCTTGTTATGAAGACAGTGTGAACCGACGGGTTCCTACACGTGCGCGCACTTAGCTTTAACCCATTATTTCCATTGCACATTACAGTTTCCTTTCTGTTTTTAACAAAAGCTGTTCCCGCATAAACTTGACACATTTGCGAGGAACATGTTCCTATATATACATTGGAACGCCTCGCGAATGTAGAGGTGAATAAACGAAAGTGCTCGTTTCAATTAGCTAAATTAAAATGCTCGCGTTTTGAATCCGTTGAAAGAGTTAAAGCGTGTGCTCGGTACGAGAAATATGGAGGTTACATTATTGATTTTAGAAAATCTTAGGCTTAAAGTGTCAAGGGGTGATTCGAACCCTTCAATTTGACAGTGTCTGCCCCGAGTAACACACCATAGCCGTGTGAAGGTCGATGGTTTTTTGTGTGTGATAGCCATTGTTGTTAGGGAAATAGTGGTCCCTTCATGATAAACTATTAATGAAGGTTTTGTTGTAGCGCAAACGTGAGCATGGACAACGTGCGAACTAAGTCTGGCGACATGATCACCGGACATAATTAGTATTCTTTAATGTTGTAAGTCGTTTTAGCAAGAAGCAGTTTAGTTTTGTGTTCATGTGATATTGTATTATTTTAAGAATAATATATATGCACATATTTTGACAATCCTTTAAATGGATTCAAATGAAACCATATCGAAAAATATATTAATTATTCCCGAAAAGTTATCTAGTAATAGTACTTTGATTCTATGTCGAGATTTGGTATACGTGTGTCCTCATTCTCTGCGTGCATTAAATACATGATAGTATAATTCACAACTGATAAAATTGTAGAGTTGAATTAGAAACGACAACATCTTTCCATGAGATCAGTTGAGAAACTACGTTATTAATCCTGTTTGAGTCAGAGGTCGCAGTAGAACAGATTTCATATAAACCTGTACACGAAAACCTCACAGGCATCAACCCACAAGAACCAACAATGTATGAGTTGATTGAAAAATTGGTGTTAGCTTCCACTTTTTTTCTTCCGTTCATTCGCTTGAAAATTATACTGCTTCTGACGGTTGGGTCGATAACTCGCTCTGAGGTCGCAATATTACTGACATGAACAAAACGACATGCTGCTGAGCATAAAACAAAACGCGGAGATGATACAAGAGATAGTTCCCCACAGTGTGTACACCGCAGCGCGTTTCTCGCGAAACACGGGAAATGCACCTACGTTTTATCTGTACATCTGCATTCCGTTTGGGCAGGATCTACTTCCTTGCCTTCAAGAACGACCGAACGTGTCTAAATAACAATACGTTCTCGTTATCACTGACACGTGAATTAATAGAGCATAGTTACGTGTTTATTTAACGTATCTTATCTCAATCAAGGGGCCACATGTGTAGACATCGTATTAGTTTTACAGTCTTGCCCTGATTTCCCCGTCTTTCTTGTCAACGTGTGTGTTACAGTTTCAGTACCAAGCAACCATTTATAACCGTACGTTCTTATAAGACTTATAGCATACAGCATGCAACATGCAATCTTTGTCAAGAATTAGTATCTGTATGTTTCTTTAAATGCAGTATCTCATTTCTAGACTATCCACAGTATCAACGAGTGAAAGTAAATAGTTTAAATATAAATAATATTGATTAGTATTACACATATTTGAAAGCAGCCGCTGAAATGCTTTATCTTCTGACTTGTTCTCCAGTAATCTAGCCTAGCTTAACTGATCTAGGGTGGTATTTATATTTGGGTGAGAACAAAGTGTGATCTCATTTCCAAATCTTGTTTCAAATTATGAGATACAGAAATTTCTAGACCTGTTACTCAATATTTCTCACTAAAGTATTAACGTCAACACAATTACGAACAGGTTTGGGTCTGATTTCAAAGCATTCGTGTGGCGGATTAGAACCAGGGGTCACTCGAGTCTTGCGGTAGGTGGAATCGACGAGCTTGGAAGATAAACATGTAATGTGCTAGAAGACAGAACAAACTAATTACTGCTGTGTTAATTACTCTGATGGTCGGCTGGCAGGTCCAGGTCTTCTTGACCAAATACCTCTGATGTTGGCCACAAGCCTCTGCTAAGTCTAAACCAACAGGTCTCCTCAGTAACAGGCCAATTAGACTGATATCGCCCTGCTTGCCGTTCAGTCCCAGATTTCCTCGGCTGGACGCTATGTTGGCAAGTGTTTGATTTAAGAACAAATAGTCTCAATATGGCATTTGCTATATATATTCCAGTGTCAGATCTGTGGTGACGCGAAAATTTAAATCGCATTTCGATAATGAAAGTTTCCTCCCACCTCCTATATCATGTAATGGGTATTCAAAGGGACATAACTCTACTTTTTCTTTTTCTAAAGCTTGCTTTTACCATTATTTTATGATAAATTGATAAATTTAATTTACGACTATGCCTCCTGACACAAAGTGCTCTTCCTGAAAGCTTTGACTCGTATTTCTTAACCGTTTTATGAAATGATCTAATATCCTCAAGCCTATGCCTTTCATGTCTCCCAAAAGTGTTGTACATCTGGGGACGTACCTCTAAAACTCGCATTTGGATTCAATATTATATATTAACGACCGAAGCTGATTACTATTTTAATACAATGAACCAAATCATACTCGATGACATCCATGACAGACAGTATTAACTCAATACTCGACCAGGACGCATGCGAGTACCACAGCAATGATTTACCATGCTTCTTCGTGTATAAAGCTTTAGGTTTCGAGGTGCGCGTCTGCAAACTGAGACTGGTCAACGAGGTCAAGGCACCGTCTGTAGGCGGTCAGGGCCGTGTCATTATTGGCATCTGTCTGTGGTTTACAGAAGGATACATACCTCATACATCGCCAAGACTAAGACCTTTATATACAGCACACCCAGTCACGTGCACATAGACATCTGTGTCACGTCGACTATACGTTTATACACGGTAGATATGCATATACAAGCTACTACAGCTACCCCAGTACTATATGTCTAAGGCATAACTTACCAAAGGTAAACAATTAAATAATAAATTATACCTTTTTTACGAACTCATTTCTTCTCAGGATATAGGTTTTAACAAAAACATAAGCATCTGCAACATCACGTCCCATTACTAAACATACTAAATACTATAGTAGTATATCGAATATGAACTATTGTTTAAAGGTACACGTACCTAACGTTTGGATGAAGGTATCAAAATGCATGTTTGAGTGTTTACATACAAGTAGTTTTCAATGTTGTTCTGCTGGTAGGATATTCTAGTAATTCGAGGAAAGTCAAGACATTCTTACAACTTTTTACAGAACAATTCAAAGCATTGTTGTTTAGGATTAACATCACAAAACGTAGAGACATCTGGACTTTATAATACATAAACAAACTGCAACTTGATCAATTCCTTTTGTAAATGTTGAATGTAATTTCAAAGTAAAACTGCATTTTTAACATCGATCCCTATTTCCAATGTATTTTATCAAAGTGCAGATCGGGCAGCCAGATTCTGTTGCATGTACGTGTTAGATCAACATTAGATTTGGTAAAGGCAGGGTTTAAACTTGTTACTGCATCGTGAAATGTTTGTGATTGTCCCCAACTGTCGCGGCCTCGCATCTGCATCTACACCACAAGCCTAGCGGGACAGGGGGAAATAAACCCTAGGCTGTTATCGTTTGATTTCATCGCAGTGATAAAAACACACACAGCCATTTCGCTGCCACAGATCACACAAGCAATGCACACTGCAAAATTCTAGAACTTTGGTGTTGCAGGTTTAGCAAATTTAAAACGCGTCATTTCATGCTCCCAGTAAAAATCTCACTCTATACTGAAACTGTGAGTTCTTCCACATAGCAACTCGTGAGCCAACACCGTGAGAGAGCAGCGACTAAATCCATTCTTCAGACACTCGACAAACACGGTACAAAGTACCCATCTACTACCTCCTTTTCAAAGCTTCATGGCCATCCCACTTATGGAAACAGTGCCACCTTTTAAAAATACGTGTGTTAAAACATGGGTTCAATACGCCGTAGGATACACTAACCGCCACCCACACCCACTGTGCCACCTCTTCACGTTTATTATCATATCTCTGTCACCCTTCTCGTTCTTCTTAGTCACAACCATGCTTTCACGAGTTCTACCATAATCGTTCTGAATATGCCCTCCCCTCCTTTCCCGGTGCCAATACACCCACCCACCCTTGCATCCATCTGGTAAGCATACATATAACATGTTTAGACTACGTTTTATCGCCATTGTGATGATATGCGATACCACATATAACACCTTCACTTTCCTCAAGCATTGAGCATGAAGATTTAGGGTCAGACAGCAAACTTGTTTTTGTCATTCGTGGGAGATCGATTCCGAATGTTTGCCTGGACAAAAAAAGCTGCGTTGGTATTGCTGCTAGGTGTCGCTGTTTTGATGGGAATAGACGCGAGGTATGAGGTCCTGACTACTACCTGGGCCCTGCTAGTTCTGCGTCCCCACGGTGCAAGTTTGTCGAGAGGGGGCACGGAGTTTGGCAGATTCAGCACACGATAGTGAAAAGTCTCACCCTTTCTCCAGCTTAACTGAGGTGAGAGATTTGGGCCACTCAAGGCCCTCGATGTGTTGTGAGCAGACGACAACCTAAGCACAAAGCTCGAGATATTTTCGCGTGAATGTGTTGTCCTATCGTGCTGAGGGGGGTAAATTTTGCCCTGTCAATATTAGTATGGCTTTGATAACACAAATTGATTGATTCAACACGAGCGGGTCTGCATCTGCTGGAGTCGCTGGCTGGTCTAAAGGAGGACTCACCTGGCTACATACCTCGCCATACCTTGCTCGCTCGCACAGGAAGGAAGAATCTCGGGGAAAATTAACAGAAAATAGCCCTCCAAAGTGAAAGGGCAACACCACGACCTTCACACTTCACTGCTATCAAATTCTAGCCTGTGTACGTTTAGCAGAACCTCTCCCTGTGCAGCGAGTCCACAGTCGCCCTTCATCTGTCCCAAGTTGGTGAAAGGACTTCACACGCAACCACTTTCCTTCACCAGATGCCTGGTATCGCCCAGAGTGCAATTTCTCACATCCGGCTTTCAGTCAGTCTTAGGACTTCACAAGTCATCAGCAACTCGGCAGATGTCCACGCACGTGTTTCGCGACTCGTATGCAACAATCACCGCTTCATCCCCTTCCCCTATGTGCAATATTGTCATTCAATTCCCGTCCTCCTGTGCAATATGCTTGTCTTACATTCCCTTGCATGCACTCTTACGCACCTTAAACCAGTCTCGCGTAGTCAGACATACAGGCTCACATTGTCATACAGTGGTGCTATCATAGACATATAGCTAAGTACTGTAATATAGTAAATACGGTATAGACGTTTGCTATGTCTGCTTCTTTGTCCTTTGTAAGGGGGCTGGATACCCCCATACCGCACTAGGTCCCTTGGCCTTTGAAAAACACATAGTCATATTAGTTGAGTAAATATTCCCAGTAGCTGTGTTTCACTACCTCGTCGTAAGCTATCGCATATCAAAATGTCCCAACATTAGGTTAAAGCTGGCTGGGCATTTACCCTGGTGCCAATAGTATACTTACCAAATGACGTTAAGTAAATTATGTTTAATAAGATCTCATCGTTATTTCTATCATTAGGGAATGCTTTTATTCGTGACATCGTAAGCTCACGAGACGTTATAAAAACGCCTGCTGATACTTCTAGTCTCGGATCTCGCCTTGACCATTTCTTGACCAGAGAGAGTGACCATAAGGTGGACCAATGTTTATTTTTCGGCCACTGTTGTCCCATTCCAAGCAAGGCAACACGTTTTCCTGTCGTTGTTTCCGTTTGCCAGTGATTATCAAATAAGTCACACATCACTTGGTGTTTACTGTGCGCTCAGTGTTTTCTTACCACTGACTTTTGGCAAACTTTGACAAGGATAGAGAAATTACGCACTTACCAGGTAAATTGTGGTTTTTTTAAAAATGACTTTGGGATTTGAAATTGAGTTTGGGGAATAATACATCAAGTACCCGTTTGAACTGTCAGTCAACATCATTAGTCTTCAAAAACATAGCATTTACATGTACAATCTTTTTCGACAATACTAGTTTTGACATCCTCGACTAAGTTCTCTGTATAATGTTGCCTCTTACTGATACACACAGTCAATTTTACGAATAACAAAAGATATACGTTTGATGTTACGTTCTGTTTGGGTTTCCAAATCTCATGTTTTCGTATTTCAAGTGTAGGCCTGGTCTAACGCTGAACCATGCATTGTGTACCTGGATGTCGTT
Source organism: Lepetodrilus ovalis (assembly GCA_032361185.1). Taxonomy (NCBI): domain Eukaryota; kingdom Metazoa; phylum Mollusca; class Gastropoda; order Lepetellida; family Lepetodrilidae; genus Lepetodrilus; species Lepetodrilus ovalis. The sequence goes on along the minus strand of JAUTBQ010188690.1, from coordinate 8,376 downwards.
TCAAACACCTCTGTTTTATTATCCTGGCCTCGGGCTGTTCTCTCACTGACTGCTAATCTGGAAGTGTGACGATAGTCGCTAAACAATTTCAAAATCTTTCATATCTACAGGGAATGTAGGTGTTAATAATCTGGTCAAAGGTATTCCGCACGACTGGGCCAAGTTTTCGGATTGGTTCAATGACTGAGAGCGAGGATTTCAATTCTAAGCCGCTTTCAGTACCTACCCGATTTACACAGTTTTAATGAGATTGATCCAAAACAGTTATTGGAGCCACGCATGTGTCCTCGGTGTTGTAGTCGGGGGTTTGAGACTCAGACTAGAACCCCTTTGATCTCTGTAATTGAAGAAAGAAGGAACATTGTAGTAGAGTTAGAAGAACATTTTCACGCTTGAAAGGCGCCTAGTTGATGTTTGTGTCCAAGCTCACTGCCTATTCACCTTCTTCCCCCTCCCACCCCCTCCCACCTCCTCCTCTTGCTAGATCCCTCCACTCACCCTCTTCACCACCTGTGTAACCCTCGGGTTCTAGGTGCTTGGAGGTATTTGCCTTCAACATGCATCGAAATTCACCACGTTAAACCTAAATAAATGTACTGATAGAGGATTAAATGTTCCTGTTGATGAAACACACGTGTTTAGCGTTATACAGCTTAATTGCTTTTCTCGAATTCTTGCCCAATTCGCTCTAATTTTATAGCAGAAAAATAATAATCACGTACATGTAGATGGTGTTAAAAATATTCAAACTACATTTCTCCGCTTTACATGTGGGAATTTCAGAGACTATTTATTGAATGTTATTAATATTTTACTTCTTTCGGTCCATGTTATGTTGTATGTGGTGAAGACGTTTGGGAAGGGAATTAAACTGAGTGTGCATGTTAGTAATTAAACAAACCTGATCTTTGTGCATAAAACAGCAACAACTCCAATTCTCCTTCAACACATCCAAGAGCCTCTCCAGATTCTTACATGAGTGTGTTCAGGTTTCACAAATTACGACATCATATTTTCTTTGATCCAAAGTTACCAGAAACTTAAAAAAATTGCTACAACAAACAAAAAAATACCAACAACAAAAACATACATCTAACATATCATGGAGACTACCTCCAGAACTGCCTATCGATATTTCATATGATGACGAGAAGTAGTTATGTATTGCCAGCTTACTACTTTCTAGGAACTATCAAGCTAATGATGGTATTTATGTTCGAATCCGCTAATTATCTTGATCTACCCACAGCCGATTGAGTAAGCAATTATTTCACTACCTACATAACTCTGTAAGCGGCCGACGTTCAGCTGGGATGACATAATCGTTAAAGGCCTTGTGTTCACTCGTGTGGAACAAGGGCCATTATTCTCGCTTCAATCATTTCTATTTCCATTACCCAAGAGTGGCACTTAGGCTTACGTCACTCATGTATCACGTGACATTCGTGACAGTTAGCTCCGCCCCTTTTTCATGTCAATTACCACCCCGCGGGGCTCATTGATTATTGTTAATTCCGTTACGTCACTGTGGCGTTCCAGTAAGAGGCCTCCACATTAACAAACGTGTGTTAATGGCCGATTATTTCAATTTAACAAATCCCATATCTTAGCACACGGAAATGAGCTTAGCGTTTTATCCAGGCAATTGAAAGCACAGGGATACATTAATTTTTTGGAATGTTTTTGCAACATCTAATGGAAGCTTGCAAAGGAGGCTGTAACGAGAAACAATGGTACATGAGATGGCGATTTACGCGGTAATTGAAAATCTATATGTTGAAAGAAGGTTTTATAGCAACCATACACTGCAGTAAGGCGAACTAAGGGAAGACCACAATACGATTGTTTTCTTTCGAGTTCAGCGGACGGTCGAGCGGACAAGGGTTTCAGTGAGCTCTGTCCAGAAATGTCTCTGATGTTTACACAGTTGCCTGCCCAACCGACGGCTAACCAACCAGGTGCCTATTTACTTGAGTTTTCGCGCCGCGAGAAAACTTGACGAGTATTTGAACATGGCTTACGTGCGAAATTGAAAGATTACAACCCGTCCCACGAAGCCTCGCGACAAGGCAGTGTGAAAGAGTTTGAAGTCCGCGAGTACAAAGTTGGCTGAAAACCCCCAGCAAAATGTCACAGTTTTCGCGCATGCGTGTGAATCCCAAGACCCATGAAAAGCGATGGCTCGGATACGTTGAACGAAATCGCGCTAACTCTCGTCTCGTTGCGAAGAGATTAAGAATCGAATGTGTAAGCATTTGTGTAAACGGGCCACTTACAAAAATAATATCGACTTTGTCGTTATGTAAGGGATAATTTGGAATGTGACGTAAACAGACATTACCATATGAATTCACGTTTGCTTGCAACAAGAACATAAAATATCTTTCTCATGTTTGATTCAATATACAAACAGCACATTATTTTTTAATGTTCCGTTACGACATTGAAGCTAAGACGACTGGCGAAGTTTACTGCGACAAATAGTTGATTAAAGAAATAACCCCTCCCTTCACGGTGCCTACTTTCTGGGTATTTACAGACGTTAAGGAAATACCCACGTGCACACCCTATCATTCACACTGTTTATGTAACGATGACACAAGATTGCTGATTAACTTTTAACGAACACAATCTCACTCCTGGAACATTTCTTCACCCTTGTAATGGATTCAGACGATCATTATGTCGGCGGAAGATAAGAAATATCGGTATGGGAGTAGGGACCTCGCCTCCCCGAGTTGGGGGTCAAGACTGTATCATCAATTCAAGGTAATACCACCTCAGTTATCTCCCTCTCGTCTCAAATTAGGCACAAGCGTCTGACATTCCAGCATCATCTAGACCAGCCATGTCTCCGGCCTACACGTGCGTCTTCGCCGTGAACTCAACGGAGATCAACAAAGCACAGCCACGGACGTGGAGAATAAAGCATGTTTCATATTCCATATATCTCCATCGCGCCAGAAAACTCGCACGTCATTGCAGCGAGTTAATGCGTACTGCAAACAAGGGTTTAAAATACCGAAAGGTCAATGTGTAAAATCGGTATCCCTCTTTTGTCAAATTATCGGAGCCATCAGCGGAGCCATTTCAGAAATGATGGATATAAATCATATCGGTCCCATGCAACGCTGTTGGTTGAAGGCTTCCCAGGTTGTAACAGGAGCTACGATGCCGTGTTATGTCGTATCATATTGGGCGATGTCTGACATTAGCTTCCAGATGAAGGCCGATATCACAATCTCTGGATCCAATGCTTAGGTGATGCCTCGCTTGCAAGCTTTCTTTCATAGGGGGCATTGGGAGGGCTAGGGTTTGTGGCAAACACGCAGTTCCAATGTAAGTGCAGAAGATAAAGGCGGGGAACTAGCATGTGCTATCTTGTTTGTTTACGCTTCATTAACACTTTCACTTCGCCCGTGTTTACAGTGACCCTGCACTTTATCTTTATGAAGACCTATATGCTACGTTACCTTTAACGTCATCATCAAACGTGACAAACAGATCTCGACGAAGTTCACACAGAATACATCGTTGTCTTCAATGGTGTATGTCAGCTGAGTGACAGGACACTTCCGGGCAAATTAATTTGATTTCATTTAAGTTAAATACGAAATAGCCAACACCTAAGTATAGTGCATATATTGACGCAGATGTAATTTTAAGAGTAATATCTGTTACTTTATTGGGTGTATCTCCTTCATTCCCCCTCTTTCTATCTGCCTTCATCCTCACCTATTCATTATATCTCTCTCTCTCTCTCCCGCGCTCTCTCTCTCTCCCTCTCTCTCTCTCTCTCTCTCTCTCTCTCTCTCTCTCTCTCTCTCTCTCGTAACGCGGAGTTGCCTTCACGTGTAATCGTCGCTTCCTCCAGACGTCTCAAGCTTTGCTTTGATCTCTAGCGCTGCCATATCGACTGTCCTACATTGTAACTTTAACGTTATTTCCGATGGCTGAGATAGCTCAGTCAATGACATTGAACATGTGATTTACCTGTAAATAACATACACGGAGCTAATCATGGGAGATATGGTCCCACTCTGTTTTGTTGCTGGTTAATGTAGTAGCTGTTGCTATATTCTTACATATAATATCTATCACTTTTGAAGTTCTTAACGTCAGATCATAAAAGTTAGGTTTAAAAATGCACGCGATCAGAAATATACGTTTCTTATCGTCCTTATGCTTTATATATCAGGGATAATATGTCAACTGTGAGCAATATGTCGGACGTGATGTTTGTTTTTGAGTAATTTGAGTTTGTATAGGAATACCAGTGGGGCCATCATTGGCGGATGTCTTGTGCTGTCTGACAGGTCAGACGAACTGCAGGCTTGAACTCCTGCTTCCTGGCTTTGTCTCCAACCACGTTCGCGCTTAGGCAGGCACAATCCAGTGATAGCCAACCCCAGTAACAGCCAACCTTAGTGATAGCCAACCTTAGTGATATCCAACCTTAGTGATAGCCAACCTTAGTGATAGCCAACCCTAGTGATAGCCAACCCCAGTAATAGTCAAGCCTAGTGAGTCGAACCCTAGAGTTAGTCAATCGTAGAGATAGCCAATCCTAATGATAGCCAACCTTAGTGATAGCCAATCCTAATGATAGCCAACCTTAGTGATAGCCAACTCCAGTTATGATCTAGTGGCAGTCGAACCCTAGTGATAGCCAAACTTATAGATAGCCAAGCCTAGTGATAGCCAACCTTCGTGATAGCCAACCCTAGTTATACTCTAGTGACAGTCGAACCCTAGTGATAACCTACCCCAATGGTAGCCAACCCTAGTGACAGTCGAACCTTAGTGGTAGCCAACCTTAGTGAGATAACATCCCACCACCGGTAACCCCATCCACAGGACATGGTATTCTATGTCTCATACACGCTTTTAAGTAGGCCATATCAACCATGTATCGAATAAATATATGCGCTTACATGCAGATGCGGTACTTAAAGTATATAGGAACAGTGCCATATACTGAGGTGCAAGGACCAAGTATTCGTCTAGATAAAGCGATTATCTTGTTATGATGCGCATAACCCGGCCCCCGTGCCCTACCATGTTACATATGCGGGTATTATACGTGACCCCATACATGCTGGTAAATGTATTAAAGTGCATAATCTGTCATGTTAGACGCTTCGGCGCTGTACGCCAGTTTAGACCTTCCTCCATGAACCGTGAATTATAGAGACAAAGCTGAACATAATCTCGCCGTAACCTACAAGTTTGTAGCTGACACACTTTCTTTAAAATTGGTGACAAAAGTTCACACCTTGCGGTGAATTTATGACACTTGTCATAAATTATTTAAGATGTTGGGCTTATTCTGAGAACGCCTCCGTATTAGGGCCATGTGCTGTAGAGGTATCAATTAGGACGTATGTACAGCAGCGGGTTCATGAGGAGATAACAGTTAGGTACTGTCACTTAGAAATGAAAGTACGGCGCTGTGGTACCTTTGTGGGTTTCACTAAACTACAGTTATCCCCCTTCCTCCGGGCGTCAGTGCGATATGACATTCAACGTTATGTGGAATATTGTTTGCAGTGGTGGAAGCCATGTACACGCTTGTAAGCAGGTTCTGCGTAAGAGATGCGCGGCTAGAGATTAGGATAGTTTGCTACAATTACAGGCACTGCCATAACCAGAGAGATAGTAATCATATCATTTCATTACAATCCACTAGCGTTTATTTTGGGCCCAAGTGTCAAGAGGGCTCGTTCGGCGTGTTGGGAAGTGTGAAACATTCGGTATCTGACCAATCAGTGAGTAGTTTACTCTGTTTGTTTCAAGCCCATCTTGACAGCTTGGTTGGCGATATAGGATATATCGCGCAGTAGGCGGGCACGTAGTGGGCGGAGCTAACACCTCACCCGACAGTTGACATATCTAAGCCCCACCTCCTGACCCACATTCACCTTCTAGGCTGTCGGCTTATTCTTTCATGCACACAGTAGGCCCGGTCACTGTAGGGAGTACCGTTGTTGCTTGAGGGAGACAATCTCGAACTTTGTTAGCTCGATGTGAAACTCACCGATCAGACATGTAAAAAGGAAGTGTAGGAGACGGGCAGCTTGTGTTCGGCAAGATGAGTCCTGGTGATTAATGGCTGATGGAAGTTTGTGTATTCCTGTTCACAGAGCGGCAGTGCGATCCCCACAGCCAGAAGGAGTTGGACACGGATCCGGGGCATCGGCCCAAACCAGGCGGCCTATATGGACGGGCATGGAAGCACGGTGCTGCCTTAGCCCGCCTAGATATTCTCTGACCACCCTGCTCCTGGTCCTCGGTCTGGCCATGATCACGACATCAGGTACGTCAACACTGATTACCTCCTCTTTCTCTCTCTCTATCTCCATTTCTTCCGATCTGACCCCGTGTTGTCGTCTACCTTGCTCGTCCCAAGCTACACAGCTCCATTTATGTTTGCTAAAGAAGTAGGTTACCCCCCATGTTGCCACCGCCAACTGTCCAGTTGCTGTTTTGAAGGTTGACAAGGTGTTAATATTTGGTCTTCTCATTTTTTGTAATTTCAGCAGAAGGGTTTACCAGCAACTCAGGGTGCAAGGTGGACATTTGCTGGACAAGTTACCAGAGAGCTACGGACTCGTTGCCACAACCCCTGAAGAATGAAGACCAGTGCAGTTCCTTGAGGACCTACTTAAACTGTGTGAAAACAACTGCCCGAGGTTGTCAGGGTGACATCAGATACTACAGTGTTAGAAATGGTGTTAAGAATCAAATGAAGTCCTACAATTGCACGGAAATCGGGCCAACCGTGGACCCCAACCAGCATACTACAGTTCGGCCCTCCATCCCCGAGGTTTGCACTTATCAGGGAAAGAAAATATACAGACAGTGTGGATTATTTGGTGATCCTCATCTCAGGACGTTTTACGACGAATACCAAACGTGTAAAGTTCAGGGAGCCTGGCCCCTGGTGAATAATAAATACTTGACTGTCCAAGTGACCAACGATCCCGTTACTGGTCACACTGGAGCTACGGCCACTAGCAAGGTTGGTATTTAAAGCATTACACGTGCCATCCGGTACACTACATGGCAGGCAACTCACGAACTCCAACACGAGTTCCATACCTCCCTGGCCAGTTTGGCGTATGGCCTGATAGATCCTTACACTCATCGTTAGGCCCCCAAAAGTGTAAACAATACTGAGTCTTTTGTTCACGAGAGCATACCGCACATGTTCGTTCTTACCTAAAGCGGTATTGGTTAGTGTATGACATGGCATGACTTAGAATTACTTCAGGGCAGGTTGGGCAGTGACATTTGGAAGCATGGAGCGTCAGGAAACACGAGAACATGCAACAAAGTAGCGAGAGTTGTGTCGCGAGAGGAGCAGGCAGGATTCTCGATCAATATGGCAGCCATGTTGGTCGGGGCTTGCAGGTCAATAATACGAGAGGCTTCGTTCTGGGGAGACGGGAGTGAAAAGAGGGGCTGGTATCACAATAGGAACACGTTAGCCCGCTAGAGTAAATAGGTTTTTGGAAGGTGGTGGTGTAGCTTCTCCCTGGTATACAGTAGCTGTCTCGAAACCAGCAGAAAGCAAACAGTTGAAGTGAAGGTTACTAGACCCCCAGCCAGAGCTTGCCTGACCCCTCTCGCCATGTTATCTACCACATAGTTGTCACTTGCCTAATGCATCAACCTTTCGCACCTTGAAACACTGGTGTTATGCCCGCATAGCAGCGGTACAGATATAGTGGTATGCAAATTATCTGCAATAAAAAGGCAGTTGACAGCCACAATAAAAAGTTGAAAGGCCCAGTGTGAGAGACTCGCGAAAATGTATCTGGAATTAATTTAGGTGACAAACACATCAGAACACGGTAAATCGGTGTTACTGCTGTTTTAATGCCAGCTATTTCAGCTGTTCCTGCTGCAAATACAAAAACAACAACAACAACAGAAACAACAACAACAAATGCTTCTTCTATAAGGCAAATTATACTACTGTTTCTCCTCCTCCTCCTTCTCCTTATCCTACTATTACAACTACCACCACTACCACTTCTATTTCTGCTGCTACTACTACTACCACCAATACTGTTACTACGAAAACTATTGATGAATGTTGCTACAACAACCATTGTTACTTACTATGGTTATTGCTGCTGCTGTTGCTACTACTACTACTACGTAACTACTACTACTACTACTACTACTATCGCTACTACTATTACCACCACCACCACCAATACGTCTACTATCCACTACTACTACTACTACTACTACTACTACTACTACTACTACTACTACTACTACTACTACTCCTTCTATTACAACTACTACTACTCGCTATGCCCCCCATCATCACCAATAAAAATATCACTACTTCTTCTATTACCG
>JAUTBQ010188679.1:0-10471 GCA_032361185.1 Lepetodrilus ovalis | reverse complement strand
GTTTAAATCATCCGATTTCTATAAATTTAGGGTTGTTAGATTCAGTGTTTCATGGGATTTCCATTAATATAAAAAAAATCAATTATTTCAAAATGTGACAAGCGACTCATTTCGTGGTGGAGGGTCACAAATACACTTTGTTTATTATTTATTATCAAAGTCTAGAGATTGTGAGAATACAGCTTCTATTATAAACGTACGATTGGTATTTAACTGTCCCAGAGGTTACTAAAGTTTGTTGAGCAGAATATCATGCTCAATTCAGCGTTTTGTTCACACATCCTCACATAGAATTTGAGCTTGAGCATGAAATCCTAGGCCTACTCAATAAGATTTACTACATTACTTGCTGGTTGGATGGTCATACAACAGTTTATGAGGAATATGTCAAAGTATATTCACTCAACAAAACCAATTAACGTCCAGTAACTTTTTCGGGCATTAGAAAATAGTTCAATATTATTATAACAACGAAAAATGTAAAAAAATCCAGGTACTCGTCAAGAACTTGCAGACACGTTGGAAGAAGAATAGCACCAGATTCATTTAGCCGTTTTCTGAAATATGGTTCCACGAAAATTAATATATACCGGACCGGTATTTTATTGGGTACCGGTATATGATATGAGTCAGATACATGTACAGTCAATGTATGATTGTTATCACATGTCAGACCAGATCAACACGGACACAATATCGTCCTTTAGCTGGCGGGTACGTCTGGGTCTGACCTGGTTACACGTGTTTGTATTGGACATTGATTCCTCGGGACGATTGGCCCCGGGGAACGGGCACCACGGGGTGAGGGTTGGGCCGCAGCGAGTCGGCGGACAACGGGTGGCGGGGGTGGATTGAAGGAAGTCTTCAGAAACGCAGTGGTCACTATGAAAACACTGACCACTCAGTGCCCACTCTCCGGTAAATCAACCCCTACCTCTTCATTAAGTCGTCCCCGACGGGCGAACCGGTAAAAGCCTAGATCAGATTCACCATTGATATTTTAATGGGATTTTCTTATAATAATATCGCACATCTGGCACTCAAATCGTGTTGACTTAGCAGCTTTTAGATACGACTCTAGGCTAGGTCTTGTGAAACGGTATAACATTAATTCATGAAGTCCGCATTAGCATAATATTATCGTTTTATATTTCTCTCAGATAGAGCTTACTTGGAGTCCGGTCTCAACCATGCGACCATAATACACAGGCGAAATAAGGTCTTCATGTAAGGTTCACACCCCAGCACACAACTGTCTATCTCGGCGACAATCACCCCCATTCACGTCCGTAGATCCTCAAGTAGGTGTTTCCTCGTATCCCCATACTTATCTCTGGGATACAAGGCCAGTAAAACGTAATGGTCCGTAGATATAGCCCTGGTCAGAACACATTCTACCGCCAGCGGAAGGACTGGAAGTGCTTAAAGTAACGCGCTGTTTTGCTCGACCACTCATTAACGCCATTGTCAGGCGAGATGTTATTGCCGGTGTTTAGGATCTTTATGCGCACCTCTTTTCTACGTTTATCACATCAGCGTTGGAAGTCCACTGACATGTATTGTTTGAGGCAGATCAGTATTTAAGATAGCCTGCCATTATCCACAGATAAAGACGCATGTTTGGACAACGTAGGAAAACGTTTGAGAGCCGTTGTGCATTAAGAACGTCAGTTCTCGGTTCTGTCCGGATGAAGTGTTATAGCTGCTATTACTGGTGTGTTAGGGGCTATTATCTTTGGGTAGAACAAGGAAATGCTTACTCAGCAGTTGTTGTTCGATAGAAACTTATGATGGGGGTGATGACCTTTACCGTGGCCGTAGGCGACACAGTGGAGATGGAATATAGATACGTACCTTTGTCATCAACTACAGTGGAACACGCAATGTGATGTAGCAAAGCCTGTTTACGTTGTTGTTCGACACATTACCACATACCTTACAGCTACCCGCGAAGAATATTACTACATACTTCACACATGGACACGTGGTCAACAAACCATTATAAGCAACTGTAGTATTGGATTCATTGTCCATGGGCCAAATGCCCATATGAGCAAATGTTCGCGGATCAATTGTCCACGTATAAAATGTCCATAGGTCTTCATTTGTTCATAACATCCAATGTGCATGAAGTAAATGTCCATAGGATTTCATAGTATCAAATGTCCATGGAGCAAATATCCATCGGTGTTCATAGGATAACATGTGGATGGATTAAGCGTTCAGAAATGTACAATAGGATACATTGTCCACAAACTCAGCAATCATCGATGCCACCGTCTGTTCTACCTCCTTCACGTCATATGTTGATACACTATTGTAGTATAGGAGCCACCATCAGCGTTGCTAACTGTAGCATTGCCATATATACAGATGGAACTCTCACTCGTTACTATAGCATGGCCATATATACAGAGGAACTCTCATTCGTAACTATAGCATGGCCATATATATACAGAGGAACTCTCATTCGTAACTATAGCATGGCCATATATATACAGAGGAACTCTCACTCGTAACTATAGCATGGCCATATATACAGATGATCTCTTACTCGTAACTAGCATGACCATGATATACTGGCTCTCTCGCTGTTGTTAATGTTACTTGTCTAGTTTATAGCATCAACAACATCCCAATGGAATGCAAAGCCGATAAAAAATGCTATCTTATCTTCGATGGCCTCCCCATTTACCATTGTGACTGGAATGATAATACTCCATATTCTTTACAGCTAAATCGTTAAAGATACAAGTGATATGTATATCTTCAATACCTAGATATTCGCATTAGAGATTCATTACACGAACGTCTACGGAATGTCAACAATTTACACTCCTACAGCCCGTAAAACCACAGTAATTCCTCAAACGCCTCATCCCTGCCTAAACCCGTTATAATAGCTGGAACGATAAGAATGATTTTTCATTTCCATACAATCGCTAGACCTGAAAGCGGGGAGAAGACGAGAGTGTCAAGGCGCGACTGACGACGTGGGCAATAAAAGGGCTTACAACGCCCCCTAGCCCTGAAACAAGCTGATTAGAGTCGAGATAATGGTCGCTGATCTGACGATGTCTGTAGGCAGCCAATTTTACCCCCGCGGTGTTCGCACGGTGCTAGGTGCGCGGCCCGCCGCCAATGTCATCGGCTAATAGAGCACACATTGCCGTCGTCACAGCAGGGGACATCGTCGACGGTAGACTGGGCGAGATAGTGCTATTGATGAACGTGGTGAACAAGGCACTCGGCGACCGTGGCTCTGCGGCTATGCACCTCCCAGGGACGACGACACGACTACTATCCTGGCGACGTGTCTGGAATCATGACACGTGCTTTCTCCACTAATCTGATCGTGTCCTGATTAAAATGATTTGTGATGATATAGGTGACACATCTTCAAATATTTCACAATTACATAATACAAAGTCATCAGAACAATTACAAGAACATATTGACAACATACATGTACGACACAAAAAGTAATTTAAGTAGCCTATATTATAATTAAATATTGCACGCTCTGCGAATTCTAAAAAAACCCACCCAGGCAATACTTTTGTCCGTATCCAGATTGACTTCAATATGCATGCAGAGCCAATCTACTCTGTCGCACCGTGGGATACAGTGTAGATTAATCTATATATCCTGCAACATTTGAAGATAACTGTAATAACAGTAATGTCATCACTAAAATCGATCAGCGCTCCGGAAGCTACATACACAATAACACAGTCTAATAATACTCTAGGATTTTACGATCCTATGTTAATGAAGTAAACTTTATTCTCGTCTACAACAGCGGGTTATCTAAGTTGGAATAGCTTGTATCACACAATCGTTTACATTGAGAATAAAAATTGGTGTGAACTGATCAGGATATAGAATTTGCAGAATGTTTATGGCATTGTCACACACACACACACACACACACACACACACACACACACACACACACACACACACACACACACACACACACACACACTCTCTCTCTCTCTCTCTCTCTCTCTCTCTCTCTCTCTCTCTCTCTCTCTCTCTCTCTCTCTCTCTCTCTCTCTCTCTGGATTTGAATCTGCTTTGCTGACATACCGTAGTACGTATATGGTATAATTATGGTTTCAATAATATTCGAAATCAGTTAACAGCATTACGTGTACTCCTCACTCGAGACGGAATATATATGCTGCAACACAGAATATATCTATTAAGGCGACAATCTAATGTTCGTGTTATCTTAGAATGGCCATTTATTTATGTTGGAGGGAGGGAGTTTACAATTGTATTTCGTTATTTACCGCTATCGTACAGTGATATATTATATGACCATCTGATTACTGGTATAGTAGGCATAACCTGCGTCACGACACTATAGACACAGGAGACATAAACGCAGTGTTTTTTTTTTAATTACACGCTACTTTGAGGGATACCAATTCAAAACCTTTACTATTTTTATTTGCGAAGTCGGCTGGATTTCATGAACGACATGTTCTTTTATTGCTTGCTTTAAATATCTAACTGGACGATCAGCTGAAACTAGCTTTACTATATTAGAGTATATTGTTAATATGTATGAGAATTGTTAATATGTATGATATTATATATCGGCAGATGCTGCACATGTGGACTTCTGGCCTAACACCACTCTCTCATCAACACCGACTGGAAGAGCATACACACAGCATATGTACAGCTTGTTTGTCAGATACTGCTCTGATATGCACAACTCACCGACAACTTAAGTATCAGCGAATGGCAGCTATCTACTAGTGGATTGCATAGGTTTAGCATATACAGATATATCACTAAGTAATGGCACATGATCAGTTATCAATATGGCTGCTGTTATTAGCCTCGTTTTGAGATTGGGCGTCCAAATTTTATTTATATCAGTGGGAAACAACTGATGAGAAATAATATATAATGCTATATATCTCTTTATAAACATAATCATTCCCACTTCCGTTTGGATTAGAGCTAGCTATAAGGAAAATATACCTTTCTCAATTGATTTCTTAAACACTCTTGCCAGCTTGATTTAGAATATTTTTATAACCACGGGGTTGGCATAAAGTCAAGTTTACACTCGCCAAATGTTTTATTTCACGAGTGCACGCAATTCTCCGTATGAAATGTTTGGTATGGAACAGACTATTTCATTGAAACTACGTGGGTTACTTTGTTATAGGCCCACTCTTTGGTGTAGTGATTGTTTTACAATTATTCATATTTTTATATATCTCATTATTACAGTAGATAGACAAAAACTCATGAGTTACGAGATATTACAGATTGTTACTGTTTTCAGTACAATTTCAGGCTCAAAATCAACGTTTTTTTCACAAATCTCCATGAGCATGAAAGAAATCGTAATAATCTCGGGGTTATATCTTGCAATTGACACTTGCTTCAGTAGAATATCAGACAAAGTAGTTCCAATTGACTGAAACCAATGACAACACTTTTATTAATAAAGTCAGCCAATCGCATCAACTGAGTAAATACACATCGGATGTTAAACCCTATCTCCAACCAGATATATAGTACTGTAAGTATTCGCAATAATACTAATACACTTTTATTGCGTGAAGAATTAGTGAAGCAACAGGAAGGCTTTGGCTAAATTAACAAATTGCTAATGGAATCGAATTGTTCAAGCAGTATACGGGATAAATTCAGTATGTGTATCTCATCCGGGTGTGGGAGTGCACAGTATAAATGTCCCTGAGTCTTTAAAATACTCGGTGGTCTCTGAGGTGACACCCGAGTTTGGCAGGGAATTCCAGGTCTTGATCGTTTTTGGGAAGAAAAATTATCGGAAAGTCTCAGAGTTGCAGGTTATCACGTTAAAGTTGGTGGTGTTACACCTCCTGCTTCTGCTTGTGTTCTTTGTGAGATGTTCATCCGTTGGTGTAGATGCTAGGTCTGGAACACTCTTGTAGAACAGCACAAGACGATGGTCTCTCCTCCAGACCTCGAGGGGCTCAAGCTTCAGTTACGTTGCTGTTCCTGTCGTAGTCTGATGTCCTGAACCAGGCTGCTCCTCGTTGGACTTTCTCCAGGGCGTCTTTGTCTTTCTTCTGGTACGGGTCCTATATGGTATTCTAAGATTGAGCGTATTATTGTCTTGTATGCTGTCCATTGGAATGTTGTTAGGCATCGCTTCAAGTTCCTCCTCAAGAAGCCTTGTAGTGTTGAGTTGGCTCTGCTGCAGATCTTGTCTATAATGCGAGGGGTCCACTTGAGGTCACTCCTAGGTATGGGTTTTGTTGTATTTCCTCCAGTATGGTGTTGTTCAGCTGATATAGGAAGGTGCTGTTCTGGCGCGCTCTGCTGACTCTTAGGATGTAGCACTTGGAAGCGTTGACTTTCAATACCCTCTCTGATACCTATGTCTCTAATGACGCAAGACCTTTTTGGAGGTCAACGTGGTCTTGGAATTCTCTGATGGGAAGGTGCAGGAGGCAGACATCTGCACCATTAACGTTACCAAGAACATTTATGATAAAGAACATTTTAGAGGAATTTGAGATACCTAGGCATGTATTCTCGAAACTTCCTAAGTCCTAAGAAGTTCGTGAGTACTACTAAGAATTTGCGAAACTGGTTTTCTTTTCGTGTTAATTTGTGAAGAGATTCTTTCTCACTAATACTAGTAAGTTCGCAAGTTAAGACGTTTCGAGAACACAGCCCCAGATTCTTTGGACAATCCATGAGATATATGCACGTGTTTAAATATAATATTAGTATCGTAACATTACGTGCAGTATTGATAGTACGCGGGCACTCATGCTGTAGTAGGCCTACGCAACACCGCTATCATGGCTTCCGGTTTTTCTTCAATGGTTTTTCTACACGCGTGGACGTTCGTAAAACAAACCGAGTGTTGGCCGTGCAATCATAAAACTTACATGCACTTTGCTTATATTCCTGATTTACTCTTTGCATTCCTGGTTTGCTCTTTGTATTCCTGACTTACTCTTTGTATTCTTGATGTACCCAGTAATTATTTCTGTCAAATTGTTGACACATTGCTTTCCACGTACAATGCAATGTTTATCTGAGAAACAACGTTGCAGCTGTTGCGCATTATGTGACACATTTGATTTGCTATTCCAGGACGTCAGAAAGGTGATAGGAAACACAACGCTAGCGATTTTAAAAGGTGTTTTCAACTGTTTATAGGTCGACAGTTGAAAGAAAGTGGCATGTTTTTTTTCTCCCTGCCAACAATGTTCTCCCTTTGAACGTTAAAGCAAACACAAGGCTGTAGCATGGAAACATTTACCCTCTTTGAATATATACAGAGCTTCGTGCGCACGAGAATCTGCCTTTCATTTTTCTGCGTTATTTTGGCTTTCGACAGCTTCCAGACACAAATGTTATCTTATTTCAAAATGTGTTGACGGATATGATTAAACTCATTTGTGTCAGAGGATAAATGGAACTCGTGACGCATGGTGCAGGTGAAGAAAACATGGCCCGGATGTAACGGAAGACCGGAAGTTCCGTGCGCCATTTTGGGAGGTGTCATATCTCTCCTCCTGGCTTTGAGTAAGAACGTATGTCATTGACCAGAAATATGTTATTACATATGAGAAAGAAATGCTTTCTTTTCGCTTCATCGACTACTTTATTAATAATGTTCTTCCCGTTGCAAAAATAAGGAAACTATTCATTATCAATATCATATCACCGCCCTTGCCTAATACCGTATACCTGAACAAATGCAACAACAACAACAGAACAATATTCACTAAATCTAAAATATATTTTAACATATAATAATATGACTTCCATTTACACTACTATTAGCAACTCATGATTCATAGTAACGAGGTTAATACCATCATGGAATATTATCACTTCGGTTTTCTTGGCAGGAAGGTATGTCAGAATGCGGAAACGTATGTATACACACATATGTAGGACAGAATGTTCGTAAGGTCAGTCTGGGACCTGTACAGGTAAATAGATCATCAATGTCCACGTTGCTCTCACCTGGATTGACTCCTGTACGTGTACGTGAATCGTAGGCATGCATATGTATTGTAGGCGTGTACCCGTGGATCGTAATCAGGTGCGTATATATATACATGTGGGCCATATTCGTGTAGATATTCCTAAATAGGCATGTAGTTGGTTCATAGGCGTGTAGGTGGGTCATATGTATGTAGGTGGGCCATAGGCATATACGTGGGTTATAGGCGTGTTGTGGGCCATAGGCGGGTCGTGGGTCAGGCGTGTAGGTGGCCCACAATAGGAATTTAGTGATAAGCTTGTGTTATAGATGGTTCTGATATGCAGGCCATAAGTGGCCCATAGGCGTGTAGGTGGGCAAAAAAATGAATAGGTGGGCCATAGGTATATAGATTGGTGGTGGATGTTATGTGGGCCATAGATCGGCGTTTAGGTGAGTCGTAGGCATGTAGGTGGGTCGTAGGCGTATTATTGGTTGGCCATCTGCGTGCAGAAGGGTCGTAGGCGTGTATATTGGCCATAGGTATGTAGTAATAATTAAGCTTGTATAGATGGGTCAAATTTGCGTGTAGGTCTAGCTACATGCATTGACCATTAACGTGTAGTGTGGTCATAGACGTGTACATACGGTAGGGTCAA
This sequence comes from Lepetodrilus ovalis, assembly GCA_032361185.1. Classification (NCBI taxonomy): domain Eukaryota; kingdom Metazoa; phylum Mollusca; class Gastropoda; order Lepetellida; family Lepetodrilidae; genus Lepetodrilus; species Lepetodrilus ovalis. The sequence goes on along the minus strand of JAUTBQ010188679.1, from coordinate 1,849 downwards.
ACCTAACTCCAGGGGTAAGGGGCAGCTAGGGTAGGCTAGCAGGGTTAAAGCGTTACAACTGCCGAATTGCGAGGCAGTATTTCACTCCTTTTGTGTTGTGTATGACTGGTGAAGCTATGGAATGTCTCTCGCGAGCCTCATGGCTTTGAAGTTTCAGAATAAGTCTGCTATAAATCTCAAGATATATGGCACAGAGGTCTCCATGGACGTCCATCTTCTTTGCGTCACCTTCTCACATTGCGGTGTGCATGCCGGACGTTAGCCATCTACTGAATGAACAGACATCTAACGGTGACAATATACCTGCTACTTGACCTATTCCCTTCACCTCTCATCAATCAGACAGTCAGATATGTATGCTTCATTTAATACGTCAGCTCTGTTCTAATCTCCCAAGCAGCATTGTACTCGCCAACGTGTTTTACTGTTTAGTTACATATCTGGAAATCTCGGGTGTCTGAAAATTACATATAGCTAGAATGTATTTTAAACAGATAAGTCATGTGAACATTTATATGGCGCCAAATCCGCGCTCGAAAGCATGCTCATAGCGCTACTTTATTAACCCTGGCTTCAATTCCATCTTAACTCCATGGGGAGTATTCAACACAAGCTGCCGTTCATAAGGGTGCGATGTAGACATACATGGGTTATTATTCACACGTCCTCATTCCTCCGGGTGTACCCACTTTGCGATTAACAATATATACCAGGTGTATTTGTCAGTTGTGTCTACATTACCTATACTACTGTACGTAGCATTATTCCACGTCCGACACTTTAATTCTGGAAATAATAAATCACGGGGCCTATACGATGACGTCATGCATCTCCAAATCTCCAAATCTAATAAACATATTTCATATACATGTCTCCATCCACCTAGATATGGCTTAGCGATAGAAAGCATAATGAATGAAAACTAGCATTGATATACTTTTAAAAAATATGACCGTTTACGATTACATCGTGAATTTGGGTTGAAGTTACTGACATTTCATGCAAATGAGTTAGATGCCATTTCCGATAGCAACTTATGTCATCGACCGAGCAGACGATACAGACTTGAGGGTCACGAGAGGTCAAGGGGTCATTGCAAGTAATTCCGTAATTCTGGGGTCATTATCCTTCAATTGTCTGTCATCATATCTGACTGGATAGCAATGATTGCAACAGACGGATGTGATCAGACATCGATGTTCAAGACGTGCACGGCTGAATGGACGCTATGCACGCGTTCCAGGGCCAAACCAAAACCTGTTTCAGTTGAGCGTCATATGATAGTTGGACCAAGCATTAGGATATACGATGTAAATTAAAGGGTGCACCACCGAAGGCGAAGACTCGTCTGAGAGAGGATGTGCAGGATGCACGTTGGTAACCAGGATTAGTAGTTTGTTGCGTAGCGCAGCACGTTGAATGTCAAGAGACGGAACTCAGTCAATGTGGTCGCTCGTCATTCTGCACATAACCCCGGACCTGAAGATGTCCATCACATTTTATGCTTGGCGTAATTACTACTTGCCTGTTGGCGAAATGACATTAACGTTGAAAATTGGTTTGAGATAAATTGCATCTGTGATAGAACAATTGACCTGACTACTTCCTTGGTCTGTGCAGGGTCCTTCCTTGGTCTGTGCAGGGTCATACTGCAAGCAAATAACATGGCCATCGAATCCCGATAACAATGAATGTCAGTATATTCGTATATGTTTACATGTATGAGCGAGGGAGAAAGAGAGCTCACAGAGAAATATATATATCTATATATATATCTATATCTATCTATCTATCTATCTATCTATCTATCTATCTATCTATCTATCTATCTATCTATCTATCTATCTAT
>JAUTBQ010188668.1:0-10472 GCA_032361185.1 Lepetodrilus ovalis | reverse complement strand
TGGGATTTACTTACACTTGTATTTAGGAATACAGAGCTACAATGTATTAGCAATACGTTATTACATAACACACACACACACACACGCGCGCGCGCTCGAGCACACACACAAACACACACGCAAGCACGCACACACACACACACACACACGTACAATGGGATATACATTTTCTATAGTGTATGATCCCCAGGGAGATATCTCTAATACTTGATCACGGAATCAATTACCTTTGACGACCTACTGGTACCCATAAATCTAGGTCATGTTTAATTAAGAAATATGAATAAATGTCAAAATATTGTTAATTAGTGATACATGTGGAATAAGTAACTGCTTGTGTAAAGAACTTGTGTAGTCGTATAACAAATGTATATATGTTCAGGTAAAACTTCGCGAGACCTTTATATTGGTCAACGATCTGTGATTGAATGCGTTTACAATTACTAGTCACCTGCAAAGTATGGAATTCAAATGCAATGTTAATTGCATTCACTTACCAGTCAGCGTTTCCAAGTTAGAAACAAGTTTGAACAGGTTGTTAAGTAGCGCTGCCTTGACTCTATTGAATTTGGCCTTCATTTCTATCTCTAAGGAGTGGATCTTGCTGAGCGCTTTGGTAACCTTCAAGGGCGTCTCCACTTTCAAAGTCTGCATGTTGTCCACGACTTCCTGCATTGTTGTCCTATGTTCTCGAGACTGATCCTTGAGAGTCTGAATGTCCGTCATCATGGACTTAGCTGTATTTCTTGCATTATTTACCTCTGTGCTCAAATGTGTCATTTCATCTCGGAGGTTCTTCTGTTGTAAACCATTTAACTCTGCGACAACCCGTGTGCTCCTTATTTCCGCGATGTTAGCATCGACTGTGGATTGTAGAGCTGGAATGGCCCGAGTGTTTGTCTTTAACTGTATTCTCATCATGTCGACTATATTGCGGTTGATATTCGGTTGCTCTGCTTTGGACGATTTCAAATCGGATATGTCCGATTTCATGATACTCAGTTCAACAGATGTTGGTCTCAGGTTTTTATCGTTTTGTAGAGTGATAATCTCAGCCTCTGCTAATTCCAATCTGGTCTTTGTAATCATTAAATCTGCTTTGACAGACATCAATTTGGCATACGGTGTTTGACCCTTTGTGTCGTTGATGGTCTGAATTGTCGTCACCATGGACTTCATCCTATTTCTTATATTATTTACCTCTGTGCTCAAATGCGCTACTTCCTGTCCGCGTCTCCTCTGATGTAAACCATTTAACACCGCATCGACCTTTGTGTTGTTGATCTTCAAGTTGTTAGCCTCGACTTTGGATGTCAGAGATTGAATGGCCCCTGTGTTCGTCTTCAACTCCTTACTCAACACGTCGATTATTCTCATATTGATATTCGCTTGTGCTTTGGACGACTTCAAGTCAGCTATGTCCGATTTCATGTCCCAGAGTCCATCGGTTGACCTCAGTGTTTTGAGGGTCTGAATTTCCGCCATCATGGACTTCGTCATATTTCTAACTTGATCCAATTCTGTGTTCAAGTGAGCCACTTCCGCTTCAAGTTTCCTCTGTTGTAAAGCATCTAACTCTCTATTAATCCTGGTAGTCTTTATGTTCACGCTGTTAGTTGTGACTGCGGACTTTAGAACTTGAATGACCCGTATGCTGGTCTTTAAGTGCCTAAGCATATCGATTATGGTCAAGTTATGTACCATGAACGATTTCAATTCAGCAATGTCCGATTTCATGTTGGAGAGTCCAACAACGGCTGGTCTCATATGTGTGTTGTTTTGCAGAATGATGATATCAGCCTCTGCCGATCTGAGACTTTCCTGCGTTGTCTTCAACTCTTCTTTGACACTCGCCAACTCATCCGACGTGTTCTTCAAGCGTTCATTAACAACAATGAGTTGGTCGTGAGATGCTTGAACCTGGGTCTTCAACTCTTTCATGGAACCTTCTGGGATAGAGCGGTATATTGTTCATTCCTGTGTTTCCTTCTGATGAGTATGATGAAGTAATAATGTAGTTGAATAATAAATATGAGACGTAGTATGCTATGTATAACGATGATCACGTTGAATGATAAATATGAGACGTAGTATGCTATGTATAACGATGATCACCGTTAGTATTTATTATATACATTACACAGTCTGGCGTCTACATTTGAAAGATGAAAATAAACTAAGATAATAATACTCTAAGTCGGTCTATGACATAATGATGAATACAAGGTATGAAGCCGCCAGTGATGGTATTTTACATACTGGGCTGCAAGTTAAGAATATAACTTTCCTGTTTAATAATACTAGCAACAAGAATGTGCTCATTTACATTGCATCAAATATAAACTCGAAATATAGAATACTCATAACGCTACCTTATGTTGTACAACATCCTAGAAACGCTGGTCAATACGACCACTTAACATCACTCAAATATTACGGATGTAAGGAGGCACTGTACCATGGTCTTTGAGGATGGCTGCATACCGACTAGCTGGATAGTTGGGTCAAAAGACAGAAAAAATAACTAAACTTGTCGGATTGTTGGTCTTTTTAGGAATATAATACCCCCAAAAATGTATTTTGTGACATTTTAAAATATGCTCACCTAACAAACCATGGGCATAACAAACCATGGGCGTACTAATATTGCGTCCACATTTAATCGACATGAGAACGCAATGGTGAGTTAAACATGCTGGCCATAGAGAACAAGCAAGGCTTATGTGTATGTGATTGGTTGGTATTTGATTATTTGAAGCCCCCTCGGTGTCGGCACACGTTGGTCTATATACAGTGAGACTGGAGCTAGACACACGGACAAACCTTAGGGTGAGGAATCTACTCCGACCTCGTCGACTTGCTAAAACAAACGCCAGACGGCGCTGCTCAACAAGTCGGAGGCAGACGATAATATTATAGTGGTTCCGTCTGCGTTGACATTTCGACGCATACCATGGCCAATGCTTTTTTTTGCAGGTACTTAATCAGGTAAGGTGTACCTACAAAGCCGAACACACAAAAACATACGTTTGGGCTTGGATATGCACCAAAAGACAACTGCATGTTAACATGAAAAGGGACAATTTCCCCTAACTCCTGACCTATACTGGAGACATGCTTATCTGTTCTCAATGTACCATCTTTTTCGACCCTGTCGGAAGAAAACCATTGGCATTTGCTATTGAGCTCGAACCTATATTCAAGAGCAACACCAATTTACTATTAACCTAACTGAGCCGAGATTATGAAACTTTCTGATCACGATTTCATGCTCAAGCTCAGATTTTATATGAGGATTTGTGGACAAATATTTGAGTTGAGCATGAAATGGTATTTAGAAAAGTTTCGTAATTTCGTGGCCTGTTTATAGACATATCCAATAAAACCAACGGCAAGTAAGACTATTTATATCTAACATTCATGATCTCACTGTCGTCTTGTTTCCCGTCCCACAATTACAGCATGATCTGGCCCCGATTTCTCCAAGCAAATTTGAGTGAGATGTTGCTCAACTGAGACTTCTTCCATTAACTTGAGTAAAAAAGCCTATAGCACTGAGTCAATGGGAGAAATCTCAGTTGAGGAAAATCTCGAACTCAAATTTGCATGGAGAAATCGGGGCCAGGTATTCGTCATTTTCCCAACCAAACAAACTGCGTTAGTGTTTGATTAAATAGTGTCCATTGTACGAACCTACACTAGCTGTCCTGTGTAATGAATGTGTCATAACAGTGTCACTGGGACTATTGTCTTAACACAAGGCAAACACAGGGAACAATCAACATGGTTAACATAACCAACACGGGGGCCGTATCAATATTATTTATCCATTTTACAAAACTTTTTTTCCAAGAGCTGGTAAACATAGAATGGTATTCGCAGAAGCCAGCCGGAAGTGTAAATATTGTTTTATTTTGCTCTTAACTCAACAGTCTAATGGCAAATCGGGAACGTGCAATTTGAAATATTCCGAAAGCAAACTCTGGGGCAATGCTGAAGTTGTGCAAGTGGAGGTACTTATAGCAATCCAACATTTTGACAACTTGGTTGAGACAACCTATAGGAGTTGTGAATGAACTATTGCGAAGGTGACACATCGAATGAGAATCTAGCACAACCTGCGGCCACATAGGATGTATCGGTAAACAGGACTGGACGTTGAAATTCGAATCTTAAAGATTTTTTTCTTGACATTGTTTTCAAATACGTTTGAACCCCTGGCCAATGGGGTTTTGTTGTCATAAACTCGGGGTTTCCTGTTTTCATTCATGTAACATACATATTTCCTTTTCCCACGAAACATAAAAAAATTTAACAGTCTTTGTCATACTATCGGTTTTAATGTTTAAAATGTGATATACTCTACCATCCTTATTTGCAAACTGAACAATGTTTGCACAGTAACTTAATTATTTAAAGAAAATTCAAAACAAAAAACAAAAAAATACTTTGTGAAAGAAAATCACATAGAATGTCTGTTTACGTAGTTTTGACTTTTGTCCACAATAAAGAAAAATATATACAAAAACCACGACAAAATCAGATTGACGCTATCGACCCAATGTTACATTACGCGTAGTCCATAGTTGAGAGCACCTAAAAATAAACCGTATCCAAACAGATCTGTTTTATTCTTTAAATGTCTCTCAACTCCCAAACAAACTTCAAGCTATAACGACCCCATTGGTTGAATGCCTGTCAATATCAACTGTGTTCAAAAAACCTTTCTCCCCGCATTACTGCTTCATGAAAAGAAATTCATGGTGTGCTTTTAAGGATTTATATCTTTCATCGATTATTCAGGAGCGCTTACAAGTTGCATAACGTATATTGTGCAACGCTTATTTTGAGAATCACAAAGAAATGGCATAAAATAGCGATGTCGAGAACACAAAAGTGAAAGCAAAGCATAAAATATGTTAGTCAAAGTCAAATATAAGTGGCATAAAACATGGGTTGAATACGGAAAAGGGATAATGTTTCGATACACGAGGTCTTAACTCTTACCTTAAGGCCAGCATTATCTTCACTGTGTGCAGACCGAAATAACTTCAAATTCTGACAATGGTAGTAAATGAGTAAATGTGACACGGAGAAATATTACACCTGAAATCAGTACCCATTACTTGCAAAATAAATGCTTTTAGCATAGATTCAAATAGATCTTGCAACCATCTCATTACAAAGGGGAGGATGCCCTTTTCACCACCAACCCCACGACACATACACACACATACACACACACACACACACACACACACACACACACACACACACACACGCGCGCGCTACCGTGTATAATGTTACGACGTGGAAGTCGAGGCATGTTAAGTGCTGATGAACCAAGCCTATATGCATTATGCATTATGTCATATTTGGACATTACTCTCTAGTGATTGGGATGTTGATTTTGATGCCAATACTTTCATTGTCGTCTATAAATCTTTCCGTGTTTCCAACACTAGTGAATATTAGTAGCCAAATTTAGCGACTCACTCAAATGGACAACGTAATATCTTACATGTGCACGTCTGTTGTAATGTTGGAAATGATCGTAGAAGAAGCTCAACTATGTTCTTGATGGTCCTTAATGGTCCTTGATGGGCCTTAATGGTCCTTAACGGTCTGTATATGTACTCATCATACACGCTGGTAAAAAGTCGAGATCCATATTTTCAAGTATGTTGCGCCAAATATCAATGGAACATCTCGCCTGGTGTATTTCAGTCAAATTGCCGACGAAACCAATTTACCACGTGGAGAGATCAACTAATGAATAGATGTCATTCCTAGAAGCGGGCTCCTGAACGTCCAAACCAATGGAGCTTGCATTTCAAACTACCTTTAGAACACCGCGACTTGAACTCCATGGTGCAATGCTATTAGTAATACGACGAGAGCGCTCTCGGCAGTATGTATCGGCGTCCCTATATGCAACATTTTGTCTAAATGTACAACTTCCGGTTGCTCATGTGCAGTTATTAAAACGTTTCATATATCTGAACATAATATAGAATCTGAAAGTTTCTTTAAGAACATTCAACCTTTGAGATGTAAGACTTGGAAATAATCAAATATCTAAAAATGGCATAGATACCTAGGTTTAGTTCCTGGATGATGGTGCAAATTTAAACAAGACTTTTAAACACATGACAAACACATGCGTTCATCACCAGAGCAGCGATCTATCTAAATCTCGCGAGATGTGAACAAATTCTCGTATCGTATGGCCACTGTCGACTGTGAGTGTATTGATAGGGAAGTTTATCCAATAGTTTCACCTAATTTATTTGTAGTGTCCACATTAATTTTCAAACAAATGTCTTCTCTGGTCGCGTAGCAAGAGATGCTTAAGAATTGGGTTTAGAGCCGCTTTCAAGATTATCTCACGGCTTGTTAGTTTAGGAACGGAAGAAATTCACGACATCCGTAGCGCTGAATGTAGCAGTAAACCTGCGAGCACCGACTGGCACTGAAAGACTAATGGTGTCAGTTTATGATAGGAGAAAACCCACGACACCCATAGCGCTGAATGTAGCAGTAAACCTGCGAGCACCGACTGGCACTGAAGGACCTCATTGACATGGCACAGACAGCGCATCCTATCATGATCGAGACATAAAGGTAAATTTGATGCTTGGACTGAATTTGAACCCGTGACCTTTTGGTTCCGAAATCCAACGTTCTACCAGTGCGCTACAAATCTCCCCATCAAGAAGTTGACATTGATGCTCAGTTCCCTCTGATGGAGGATGTATGAGGTTCCAGAAGGGCATGCCTTGTTATATAACTACCCATGTGAGAAACTCAATTTCATAGCTTTCGGGCGTGGATTTTGCGCCTATAAAAGCGTTAATAACAGCTACGTTTAATTGAGTCTCCCTGTACCCATAATGAAATGACTCAAGAGTGGAAGTAAATTCGAGTCCAAATGTCAAAGCATATGGTTATGTTCGACTACGACGAATCGTCAGTCTTATTTTCGGATAAACTTTGAATAGAATTTGAGAAATCGATGACAACATTTTCTTCCACCTACTTTCGCTCGGGGATGACGCCAAACTGTTTTCACAGACCATTCAATGATGGGGAATATCAAACATTTCTATTAAATGTATCAACCTAAATTCGTGTCATTTGGAGGAAGCAAAACGGACTGGATAGAAAATAATATTCGAATTGATGCCTCGGAAAACTATCTATGGTTGTTAAACTTTAATTGATTTGTAAGCTCAAGCGTATATGGAATGTTCAGGGACTTAACATCATCAATCTTACTCACTGCAAACATTCACATATACATAAAAATATATCCTCTACCCATACTAATATTTGAATCTATTTTTTTTAGCGATCGCCCGAGTATTCCTTACCATCAGGATATATGAACAGGACATTGTACGGTTCATGTTAAACGTGAATTCAGTTCTGAGAGCACACGCATTATTGGATATCAATAACCACAATTATTCACTGCGATTATTAAATAATATGAAAAGGGAATAATTAAATTTCGAGTAAATATATTAGTTTATTGGCGACATTTCCACAATAACTCGGTTGGGTGACATGGTAGGTGTGATCACGTGATTATGTACTAGTACATTTGATACAGTAATAAAATAATATAAATAAATCAAGGAAGCTGACCCTGTCGAAGATCTAGCGGTTAGCTGGGAGTTTAATGACCCGGCACACGTATACATTCACATTATTATCTAGGTCTAATGGGCCCAGCGCAAAGTTTTGATTGGCAGCTGAAGACATCAATGTCAAATTTAACGGACATTTACAGACATGTAATGACAATTTGGCTGTAAGAAAGTGCCGTCATAGTTAATCAGTGTCCATTTATAAGTGAATGATAATATCTGGCCACTTTCGGCATAATTCGGGGATTTAGTACACCAAAGCCATGCTCGACCCCCTGAGACGACCTACATTGGCTCCAACACCCGGATGTACGCATAGTAACCCTCCCCCCGCGCATCATACCCACATCCCCTCCCTCACACTACACCATTCATTTCCATGTACATTGACAAAAATATCAATTCTATCTATAAGCAGAACAAATAATGTTATTAACAAAGAATAATCGGTACAGTAAAATACATATTAAAACTCTGTCAACACAAAATTTGGATACTATTATGAGTGTATAGGACCAAAATATTAACACATTGTTTTACATGTTGTATGGAGGCAAATTTTCATGCGTTCCCAATTGACGGGGAATTATTAAAGGCATACAATCACAGATATCAAAGAGAGAGTAGCACTATAAGTGACTACATTTATTTGTGATACGTATCATCAATTTTATATCACCAGTGAAATGTTCCAAAGGCAAGACAATTAGTGGTACGTTCCCTTTAGTCATATACATTATGAAATTCGTGATAACTAACTTGAAACATGAAATTTGAAATGTGTTTATTTATTATCGAGTGTTGGGTAATAAGTATATCAGTAAATAACAAATTTTGAGTGGACAAACCAAACAAGTATTTTCAGATAGATATTCGTTTATCCATTATATAGGTCAATAGCTGCGACAGATATTTATGTTTATTTGGGATTAGTTCTTACCTACCACTGCAAAGTACATTCACTAGACAAACATGAAATCATGTTTGTATTTCCAAAAATCTGTCCACCGCTGTATGGTAGGCAAAATTCCATTCCAACCAAACTACTAGTATACAGGACTTTGCCAGTTATAACAACCTGAATATGGTCGTAGTTATTTTTGCTTCATTATATTAACGTAAGGGGACATAACTCTAAAGTGGTTTGACGAAAGAATACCGTTACCGCTACGTTTGCTTCACAAATCAGCTGATGCATCAAAGACAAGGCAATATTATTATATTAATGTTCCGTAACTTTAATTCATATTAAGTATGAAATGTGTGATAACTATCGAGTGTTAGCGAATAAGTGTATAAGTAAACAACAACTTTTAGGTGGACAATTAAAATGTAAGTAGTCTCATATAGAAGTTCGTTTGACCATTGTCTAGGTCAGCCATCTGTCAGTATGCCTTTTCTATGTTATTTAAAAAACTTTATTTTATTTTTAGCAAACATTTATAGTAGTCTAACACATTATGTAGTTTATGTATTCGGTATATTTACTGAGTATATATAGATATCTAAAACTATTTTTTGTGTCGGAATTATCAAGAAGATAAAAACACCATCAACGAGATTGAAAGAGCAATTCATACAAAAAATGTAGAGATAGCTGACTGCAAATGTCATAAATACTTATATTTATATAATGGAGTGAGATCTCTACACGAAGTTACATCTAATTCCGAGCATGTCGATCAGGAAAAGCGGCACATAACGTCTAAACAAACCAATGCTTATCTGGATAAGGGTTTTCATTTATCACTGAAAAACGTAAACACTGACTTATCGGAGGGAGGTCCAATAGGAGTAACAGCCAGTTCGCGCGCTATGTACAAGGGAGTAGAGATATTGTTGTCATTCAATACGCTTTATCTGGCTAGAGCAGCTACTGGGAATACTGTACGAGAAGTTGAGAACAGTTGCGGGATAAGGGCCAGTGCAGTTTTCACTATGAGTGTCTGTGCCGCTCCACTTCGTGGTTATTATGGACGTAGAATTCAAACCAGAGTGTTTATCTTAAACTTTTATGTACGGATGAAGTTTGAACAATGCAAGTTTATTGTCGTGTTATGCTCTCGTTTACTTTTGTTGTTGTAAATGATTGTATTTTCAATATGCCAGACAAGAGTTAGTTTATAATAATGTAATCGTTTATTGGAATGTATTCCTATACTAAATTTTAATTTGGAAAAGCAACGTTATATATAGTAGTCTATATAGTAGTCTATGTCTATATTTTAAAATGATTACCTATATTTTGTTTACTTATTTTTGGATTGAGGTTTACTAATTCAGTTTTAGTTAATGTAAAACATAACGACGTGTGCTTCTTGCTGACAAGTCTACTGTTATTCTCAGTATATCTTGTATTATTTAATTAACATTAAACTCCATATGATTTTGAAAAAAAATAAAAAATATTATTCTGTCTTGAAATTGAAGTCCCGACGGACCCCTTGTCCTACTACGTGGCCACACAATGCCTTCCAGCGGCTAATGGTGAATTACGGCGGTCAGCCGGACATTCTCGTCCATCAGAGTGGCTCGTCCAGATGACCCCCAGCACCCCCGTCGGTGGGAAATAGTACTCCGGTTGTCCAGCGTTCTCACGGATATAATACAAACAAACAACATCGCTGAATATACCCAGCCAGGTCCCAGCCAGCGATCACTTGCGTGATGGGGTGGCATACAAGATATATATATATATATATATGATATATGCACACACACACACACACACACACACACACATACACACACACACACACACACACACACACACACACACGCACACACACACACACACACACACACACACACACACACACA
>JAUTBQ010188657.1:0-10472 GCA_032361185.1 Lepetodrilus ovalis | reverse complement strand
GGGCAACCTATTTTTTAACATATAGATGCTTTGGTGCCTTTACAACTTGCCTTCACTAGCCCTGCGGGCAAGTAACTGAAAATGTTAGTCTAGAGCCCTGCACACCAACTCAGCTATCAGAAGCAGATGCCGAGTTCAAGCTGTATTACCTACCTCTACACATATGTTGAATGACTTTACGCTGTTGGTTGCTGCCGACCATCCCAAGCTGAGATTTCAAAACCTGCTGCAGCAACATCTGTGCTTCAAGACACACAGGTCGCAACATCGTCACACCTTGTCCCAACTGTCTTCAGAAACTGTGCATTACAGAGAAATAAATCCGGTTTTGGGAAGGTTTATTAGCATTGGGTTTTCATACTAGATTGTTACTAGGGCTGCAATGATTCACTGGTGCACCATGATAAAGAATTTTGCGATTTGCGTATCGTATCACAAGGCTCTGTATTGATACTTAATCGATACACAACGATACAGATGTATTCAATTTCCTGATTATCATGGAATACATGTAGGATACGTGAGTGAACTAAATTCTGATATGTAGAGACATATTCTTCATTGAAGTGAAATCCGTACAGAATATATTAACTTCCGATGTTAAGGCCAACATATTACATCATGCTGATTTTACACTGATTACAGTCAACATTGTCACAATATTTATATGGCACAGTGTAACCAAGAAGTCGTGCAAGAAAAAAATTACAGTTGCTCTCAATCTAAATTTAACACATACCTTTTTTGCACAGCTTCACAACACTAATATACAGCTGATATATATCCAATGTGAAAGCAAAATATGAACACAAGCGACAGAAAATGTACGCCAAAAGAAGGCAGTAAATGCATGTCATTGAGGAGATTTTGGGAAGATAGATAAAGAAACGTAATACACATACATTAAGCGAAGTGTTTTGCTTCTACAATACTCGTGCTATTGGCATTATCGATAAGCACAACTGAAAATAATGTTAGTGGACGTTAACGAAAACCGAAGCTCTGTAGTTAGCATTATTAATCGTTCTTTTCAAGCATTTTTATAATATTAGCCGTTTTGTGCATATTGAAAATAGGTCTACGATATTCACATTATCTCGATATGCAACAAATGTTCAAGTGTACCTTGAAATATATTTTACTTTGTCACTCTAAACAGCTGAGACAGATCTGCATACTCATAAAGGGCACCATCTTTGTTTATAAAAAAGTTACCTCTCAGACGACTTCCGGAATAATGTAAACAAAATGCACGTATGCATTCCTAGGTTCGATTCTTCGAGTGTGTTTATATTTGAGATTGATGCTGGCCATACTATATCAATTAGATTTGTTCTTAATAAATTGTATGCAGCTCGAGTTTTGTACCGTATTATTTTCTAAAGTAGATTAAATTTATTATTTATTTTTTAAAATAAATAAACTCACTCTTTGTTTCACAAACAAAAAAGGTACATACAAAGGAAATAAACAAGATATTTTCGATATGTTTTTGTACTGAAATATACTTTACATCATTAATACTGTTGACGCTCATTTTTTTAATATTACTTCGTTTTAGTTCTTAGTCCTCATTTCTACACAAGGGTAGATAACTCCAAACAATCGGAAGTTGAAATCGAGGGAAGGCGCTTCAAAATCTGTAAAATGTTTGGAAATGCAACACCCGTTCAGGCTACTAACCCGTTTGCAACCAACCCAGCAACATCCGCTGCGACCGGGTTAACGTTTGGCGCAGCGGCAACAACCGCACCGACTTTCGGAGGCTTTGGAACAGCTACCACCGGCACCACCGCATCCACTGGGTTCGGGGGTTTCGGAGCAGGAACGGCAACGCAGCCTACGGCCACGGGCCTGTTTGGAGCTCCAGCGATAACCACGACAGCACCAACAGCATTCAGTGGGTTTGGAACTGGCACATCTACGACAGGTAATTCTTCACATTCTGATCATTTGTCATTCACTTTCATTCTGTCACCCCACCATAAATACCATCATTCTTCACATTTTGCACACACGTTTTCCCGCAGCAACGTCAAACTCCATAATCACTCACACGTGTTACTTACTAAAACGTTTTTTTTGCTTTCTGTATACTTAAGAATCAGACCACTTGTCAGATATGTTTGATGTCTGACACTTATATCGCATTAATAAGCCAGATTGGAATTGCGATTGCGCTAGTTCGAGATTCCTCTATTCCTCCCTGCTGACCATAAGATACTTTTTATATTGGTATGGCTCAGGCAGCTGTCAGGGGAGGGTTAGAGAGCGATGCCTATTAAAAAATGATATTTTGTCCTCACCCACATGGGTGAGGAACTTTAACGACTCATAGCATTAAAACGTGCCGTAATCGCCCCCACTTACCATATAGAAATGTGTTCTTGAAAGGTTTATCAAGGATTTATGCGTATATCGGTACAGGTGGCAAGACTTGGTCACTTGATGATAGCAAACTGGCCCTGTGAAAAAGTACGAATATTTTAAAAGAGAAATTCTCGGGCCGATTACATGGATGGATACATCGATCTAACCCTCCCCTGAGCCATACCATATATAAAAAGTATCTTATGGTCAGCAGGGAGGGATAGAGGAATCTCGAACTAGTTCATGAGCCGTGTGAAATTATAAACCTGTGATACGAGGGTGCAGGTCTGAGCGGGAGAATTTCACACGGCTCGTGAACTAGGATGCGAGTTGTGAGCTAAGCATAATACAATATACAATTGTTTCAATTACTATATCAATTTCATTACAACAAATTGATCTATATACTCCATCCCAGTTGAAAAGAATAACCTGACATTGTATAATAATTACTTCACCAGTAGGAGGTGAAAAAAACTTGGTTCGGAACTAGACAACCAACTGTACCATTCACGGCCGACTCCATGAAGACATGCATAACAGTTGAAGTAAGGTGATCAAACCAGTTGTCGTACAGTGTCGCACTTGCACTTACATATAACGTATGTGTGTGTGTGTGTGTGCGCGCGCGCGTGTGTGTTTGAGCACTAATATTATATTAATATTTTGGATATTCATTAAAATATAACGTTCTCATCTTCGTGAGCAAACAAGGCTTTGCCTTAAGTAAAATTATTTCTCTGGCGTGATCTCAATCTTTGCTGCTAAATATTTATGCACGAAAACCGAACGGCTATTTCGTTTACAAGGTCAGTTATGTGAAAAATGCTTACTATAACACCATTCTGCCCGCGATACGGATTCGTTATCTTCTTTTGAAATTCTGCTTTCATCAACTGGCGGGTTTTAGCACGTTCTTGTATTGCTTTAAACTCTTCTGGCGCAATATCAAATGACTTCCAAGGATCCCAATGTCGTTTGGTCGCCATGTTTATACCGGAAGTGATGGCAGCGGAAGATTCCCTCCCCTTAGTGATGAGTTTCACCCGCTAGGAAACTCCGCTAAAAAGCGCGTTTGCAAAACAAGGTACAAGATCGTCTTGTCAATGGACCCTATTTCTAAATGATGGACTACGATTTCAAGTTGAAAACAGCGACCGAGAGAGCCAAAGTAGAAGACTTATTTGATTATGAGGGATGTAAAGTTGGAAGAGGCACTTACGGCCATGTTTACAAAGCTAAACGAAAGGATAGGTACCGATCTCGATCAACTTTCATCATCAACATTGAACAATGTCAACATTGTCATTGAAAAAGTCGATAGTGTCAATAATATTCATCAGTATTGGAATTCAAAGGGGCTGCTAGTGTAATACCATAACATGCAATGTTAATAGTATCTGTGGAACCCACTGCAAATCAAAAATTAACCAGCAGAATGAACCTTTTATTATTTTCTTTTCTAACACTTTATCATTTTGTTGTCAGGTTGTAACTAGTTCCTTATCCTTAGTTATTAGAGATGGTAAAACTGTACATTAGACCTTTATATATATCCTGTTAACACAACTATTGATGGTATATGCAGTGTTCCCCAAATCTAAAAAAATATTAGGAGTCTGGTCCCAAGATTACGAAACTTTCTGAGTACGATTTCATACTCAACTCAGAATTTTGTTCATAAAACGTCATGTGACATCATAGCCTGAGTACGTTGTTGAGAAGTCACATGACGTTTTATGAACAAAACTCTGAGTTGAGCATGAAATCATACTCAAGAAGTTTCGTAATCTTGGGGCCTGGTCTGAATAGAAAGACCAGCTGTTGAATGCTCTTGGCCATTCACCCAAACTCCTGTGTATGTCTATCTGCATAAGTCTTGTATAGTTCTGCTCTCACTCTGATAATCGCAGGGTTTTTCCATATTGATTCCCATAGTTGCACTTAGCGTTCACATATAGCAAGACATAATTGTGCATATAGTTTCCGGTAAATGAGGTGTGTCACGCCATGGTTGGTTCCCATTGGCAGTAACAAAAACTCTTGAGATCAATCATGCTTATAACGGTATAACCTGAGCTGTGAGCCGTGCAATTGCATGTGGCACCACTTTGCAAGCAATATTTTATAGGAGTGTCTCTGATTTTGCATGTTTCCCAGGCCCCCACAAGTCTTATTCCTTCATGAATCGACATCTAACTGAAACTGGGTCGTAAATTTAGGAGCTAGGATTGCGCATCTTAGATTGAGCATATACGTCTTGGGGAAATCTTACAGTCAACATGGTAAAGTAGAGAGTGAAATGCACTTGGTGAAAAAGGCATGAGTGGGCATATACATACAGGGGGCAAACAATTCTTCTTTTTTTTTTTATACTGAGCCATGCAAAGCACTAGCAGTACATGTATTAAGAAATAATAAGGGTGGGGGGGGGGGGGTCATTGTCCATAGGCCCAATGTTAATGGTATTCAAATCTGTAATATGCAGGGTATACCACAGATACCTTTAACATTGCAGATTTTTAAATGAGACTAGGACCACTTTACAATCGAACACTGACTAGTAAACAGTCAATATGGTCAAATTATTAACAGTGATTAGATGACTTCAAAACTATTATTCATCACATTGGTATGCTCTTGTTCAATAATCTGTGATGCTGTTGAAAAAACGTATGAAATGTAGATACATGTTGTTGATTGATGTAGTACATGTGACCAATTTTACAAGAATGCTTCATGATCTAGTGACCATGATGACTGAATGTGTAGCTACATTGAACATTGCAGTGATGGCCGAGAGTATGCACTGAAGCAGATCGAAGGAACAGGAATCTCTATGTCCGCCTGCAGAGAGATAGCTGTAAGTTGTTTACACGATCGTCGCTGAGGCTGTGTGTTCATTGTAACGTACAGTGCCCCCTCGATATAACACTGTTCGATACAGAGCGGATTTGGATATAAGGCTGGGATCAGATGTGGATCCTATTTTTTATTTACCTGTACTATTATATAAGGCTGGTACTGTAAGGCTGGGGGTATATCATGGACCCCAAATTCAGCGTTATATCGAGGGGACACTGTAGTAACCATTGTTATGATTCATGGCAATTTTTCAGGTAATCAAGCTCCTACAATCATACTGGTGTAGAGTTGTTCATGCCCAATCAGCTGAGATACAATGTCAGGATATGTACTACATTGATCTATGGTGTGTAAGGAATAGTCATCATCATCATGATCATTCACCCTCCTTGCTGGTGTATCTTGATTCTTACCTCCCACTATGTGACACAGACATATGAAAAACTACAAATTGTTGCCATTTAGCCAGAACTATCCCATCCATCTTACTTATTTGATCATCAACTTAAATATGATAATGAGTTATGGATTTAGCGCTGTATATGTGTGGTATACATGGTACACCCTATAGATACATGTACTTGATTTAATGTATTTTCATGAGTATCTTCAGGGCTCGACACTAAGGACAGGTACCATTCACAGTCGGACAGGTGAATTAGCCCAGATTAACAAGCCTTTTACCTACAGTTACATGTCCGAAAAGGGCACAGGGACAGGTGCCTCAAAAAGTTAATGTCGAGCCCTGCATACGTACACTGATCTGAGAATGAATGCAAGGTCTAGGAGACATACATACACTGATCTGGCCTTGACAAGATCGGCCAGTGGCATGCTGCAGACATTTTCCAAAGTTCTCGGTGGGATCAGAGGAGTGACAGTTGGTGGAACACCACTCGAGGTCAGACAAAACCTGGGTCAGGATGGACTGGAATAGAACATGTACAGATCTGTCAATGTGTTATAATAATATATTGGTAACTATTAAGGCTACTTGTAATGCGCCAAATCCACATTCTAAGGCTTGTTCTAAGTGCCACGTTATTATCCCTGGTCAATGGATGCGTGTACACTCGGTGTTCCTACAACATACAATGACTGATGGTACGTAGTTCTACGTACATCTGAATTATACTTATAATTATATTATAATTATATTGTTATAAATAAATTGAAAACTTAAAATGTTATAACAGCTAAGTAAAAAAATAATAAACTACCTTAAAGTGACAGCGAACAGTTAGTAACCATGGTAACACTGTTGCCTTATATATTAGTTTGCATGTTACATTTATACAACTGTGCCTGTCTGAAAAAGTAAACAAAAATTGTATTTTATTTTTTGCGTGTAATACTAATAGGGTTAATAATTATAGTCGCTTTCTAGAATCTTTCACTAACTTCTTGTCAGTTGAACAGAAGGAAATCAGCCACATCCGTAGCGCTGAATGTTGCAGTAAACCTGCGAGCACCGACTGGTACTGACAGATCAAGGATGATAACTGTAGTCAGTGTTGAAATTATGGCTGGAAATCTACTGGCCCGAATAGTGATACAAATAACAAACGTTTACAAAAAACATGAATTTCTACTGGCCCTTAGGCATGTTAGGATACCTTCAGCATTGAGAGAAATAGCCGGGCCAGCGGACCAGCGGTAATTTTGAACACTGACTGTAGTGCCACTCAACAGACGGTGCATCCTATCAATATCGCGTCAGAAATGTAACTTCTGCGAACATTGATGCTGTGCCCCCGTCTATATATCTAATCTCATCTGAATCCCATCTCTGCCTGCCTGTCTAACGCTGTCCATCACTTGGACACACCCGGACCATAGAATCTAGTAGAAAAAACGTAAGATCTAGAAGTAAGTTCCTGTCCAATCCTCCGGAGCTACACAACGCTCACTAACCTGCGAGATGATGATTCCACCGTCCAGTGAACAGTAATCAGCGGATCCAGACCCGGATTTGGAAGCGGTCTTTGGACAGCCCACGTACATGTGGTGACTGACGCTGATGCCGCTGACAAAGTCAAACAACTTCTCCCCACGGATATATGTCCGGTCGGACACGAACATGTAGTAGTCGTACTTGTCTGGGTAGTGTTCTGACACGTACTTCAAGATGTGGATCGGAATTAAATGAGGATACATGTCTCCGAAACTGACCACAGACATTCCGGATGGAAGCGTCGGACCTTTATCCTCCATGAAGAAAACCAGACGAGTCACATACTGTTGGACGGTCTTGTTAAAAGCGACACCCAAAGAGTCGATGGTGTTTTTCGACGTCATCACGGCGACGAATAATTTGTCCAGGATTCCCAACTCGGTTGACGCGTACCGAGGTCGGATGAGTTTTTTAGGGGAACCCCCGGCGTCGCCGACCAGGTTCTGACCCGGTTCTTCTTTGAGGCGCAGTCGGGGTTCGAAATTACCTTCCGATTCCATGTCGGCTTCGTATGACGTGGTTTCGTGTTGCTTGACGAGCTCCTGTGGGTCCTGTTTGGCGACGTACGTTTCGCAGCTGTCCTCACTGAACGGGGCGTACATCATGCTCATAGTGATCCCCAGACAGAGGCCGATCACCAGCGGCAGGAGAGGATGCAGACACTTTAGGTCGATGCGGATGTTGATGTTCAGCCGGCGCGGCGTCCTCATGATTAGATCGGATTTTGGTCTGCATCCAGTCGGACTGAAAAAAATAATCAAACAAATCAAGAAAATAATAAGTGGTGCCTTCTCCAGAGCTTCAATGTTAATGGTGGTGGTCAAATCTGTAATTTTTGTGTGTGTGTGTGTGTGTGTGTGTGTGTGTGGGTGTGTGTGTGTGTGTGTGTGCGTGCATGTGTGCATGCATGCGTTCGTTCGTTTGTGTCTGTCTTAGTGCATGGTGTCCCACAGATGCCGTTAACATTGCAGATTTTCAAATGACACCCCAGACCCTCTTCTAAATAGAACACTGATAATGATAATGTTAATAATTTGCTACATTAAAAACAAATATGACTTTGTATCTGTGAAAATTTATCACCAAGGCTTCATGATAATTTAACAAATTTAGTTGAAAACTCCAAATCCTTTTTTTACTAGAATATTGTGTACCAGAATTCTCTTAATTACCAGTATTTAAATAGGAGAAAAAAAACATATGAATGAAAGAAAACAATATGGTTATTTCTAGATCTAATCATCTATTGACAAAATGGACCAACCACAGCTGTGGTCTAGACTATCGGGCTCCTGCATGGTTGTTACACTCGCTGAAAGTGTATTATATTGTAATTCTCCTAATACAGTAATAGTTTAAACCTTTTAAATTTCTTTTCTTTTTTATCATTATACCACTTTTGAGTTACCTCTCTTTGCATTAATATTATAAAGCAAACCACAACCAGGTTGCCGACTGCTAGCATATAGTTTGTACAATGTACATTTAACTCAACTTATCGTGTGCAAAGTTTTGTCTACCATATGGAGCGGTGGGAAGGTTTTTGGAAGTACAACGTACCAACCATGATTTTATGTATGTCATGTGAATGCACTTTGCAGTTGTACCTAAGAACTAGTCCAAAACAACCATAAATATCTGTGATTGTCACAGTATACCTTTAATTAACAGCTGATTAATGTAGGTAGTAAAGCTATTTCTACATAGTATGATAGTAAAAATAAGATTAGTGAACAATGAACATACTAACTCTTGCAAGATGTAGTAATATTACATCTTGATGTAGCCCCAAAACCTCAATCAAAATGTTGTAAAACGTGTGCTATAAACTTTAGTAAAACTCTAGTAAAGTTTAAAACACTTTAATTTCGTTCTGTAACTTGGCTAAGTTACAGAACGAAATTAAAGTAATAATCTACAACCTGATGAAACGTTCTCAAGAGAGTCAAGTTGTGTTTTCAAATAGAATTGTCCCCAAATAGTTTTAAACTTCCTTACAAACCTCAAAACCTCAACGTCGCACAAATGTCATCATCAGTGATGATCATGTTGAAAGACACACCCAAAAATAAAGTTGGCACAACAAGTTTTAGATCCCTATTGCGCTGCTCTAATATTCAATGATAGACAGCACCCAGTCGTCTTGAATCACATAACCGAATCAGACCATCTCGTATTTCAGTACAAGCTAATGTTAAATATACGGCTTCACGTTAGACTTCACGTTAGTTACACATGTAATATCCAAAGACGAATAGACCATATCTTAAAGATAAAAGAAATTGAAAAAAATTATGTGCCAAACATGAACAAGGTTTACCGGGTACGACTCGGGTTATACAAAAACATAGAATGGTTATAATGATCATCAACATGGAAACATAGTCATCTTCATATTATTCAGTCAGAATTCCCTTCGAATATTACTTCTGTATTTGACATTATCAAGAACGTTTATTTACGTATACAGTTTCTTGAATGTTTGAATTTAAACGTTAAAAGAATTAATCTCGAAATCGTTTCAGTAATTCATCGCTATATATATATACACACCCGAATTAAATAAAATCCGGATCAAAACGGCTCATTGGTTTGCAAACTTATTGGAATATGGAATAAGTAGAAACGTGTAAAATAACCAGATGATCAATAAGGTTCAACCATTAACAGAGAGATCGCGTGATTACCACTGAAAATTGTGAAAATTGAGATTACTTTATTATAAATATTGCAGATATGTAACATTTATTTGCCAGGCGAAATTGATATTATTGCCCTCTTGTGGTACAACTGAAATGCAAGGACAGATTACTCTTTTCAGGATTTTAACTTCCGGTGCAAAAATGCTCATCATGGCGGAGCAGGTAATATTTTGCTTTTGTCATGTTTATAGTGCAGCAAGCGAGATTTAGAGCGATATCGGGTCAGGATATCTATATCTTCAGACAATATGTATTTCTGACTTGCTTGATTGAATAATAGTTGCTACTTTAGTATACATTGAAACCTAAATTAGTAAAATCATGGTCTTCAAATAAGATGTTCCGATTCAATTCAACTGTTCAATTTTATCAGTTTATGAGGTCTGTCATTCCATAACAAGTCATGCATATCCGCGACTTTAGATCTGGGTATAACACTAATATGACCTAAGGCAAAGCCTTGTTTGCTCGCGAAGACGAGATTATATTTATTAATATATCCAAAATAATATGACCTAAGGCAAAGCCTTGTTTGCTCGCGAAGACGAGGTTATATTTATTAATATCCAAAATATTAATAT
>JAUTBQ010188646.1:0-10472 GCA_032361185.1 Lepetodrilus ovalis | reverse complement strand
TCCATCCATGATTGATATTTACAAATTTACCTTCAAAATATAAAATATTATGCAATGTTTATATCCTACTATTGTATCATCTGTATTCATGTATACTGGGAATTGTGTGATGTGTACCTGTGACAAAGATTGTGAAAAATAAAGAAATTATAAAAAAAAAAAAAAAGCAAAGCGAGAGCCACCAGTCCCTTGGTGGATAAGATAGCTTCGTGAAAGGATACCCTGATGATATTTAGAGGGATTCGTTCCTGACCAAACGCTGAGACACAGGCTGAGAAAATTATAAACAATCTAAAGTCATACAGTCACGATTTGTTGACACATTTACGTATCTACCTGAAAGGACTTAATGTTATTTGTCTTCACAGGCGTATTGTGCTACAGGTTATATTTTCCGCATGTCCCACGTGTTTTCAATATCATCATATTTTACACGGGAATATGTTTTAAAAAATGAAAATATTGAAAACCAACGGGAAATGTAGAAAATGTAGCTTGTTGGCCATTGTATGATTGTAAACAAATCATGTCCCTACATGAATTATGTCAACAAACCGTGTATGTATGCCTTCAAATGGATGTTTTAGTATATATTATACTAAGTATTATTATTATTATTATTATTATTATTTGTATTAGTATTATTATTATATATTAATATATATGGTTGACATATGTAATTATCAAGTGTCATTATGTTTGATTTGTCCACCCAAACGTTGTTATTTACTAATGTGCTTATTCACCACCACTCAATAGAGATGAAAAAAACCCACATAATATTCTATATAAATAAAAGGAACGTAGCTCTAATTTTCTTATCTTGGGAACATACAACAGCTAGATTGAATTCCTATCTATGTTGATTGACAAAAGGGATTTTGGCGATATAAAATTGATGATGAGTATCACAAGTGAAATTACTGAAATATATTACTCAAAGTGATACGACTAAAATATAAAATGACAAGACAGCGTTCATTCATAAATCATTTGATGCATTAAAGACAACATAATTAATGCTTCGTAACCTGAATTCATATGCAATATGAAATTTGTGATAACTATCAAGAGATGGGGAATAAGTGCATCAATAAATAACTGTTGAGTGGATAAATCAAACGTAAGTACTCTCAGATAGAAATTTGTTTGGGCATTATTTAGGTCAACCATCTGTGATAGTATGCCTTTAAGGATGCACTACGTACACTATATCTATCTACATTAAGTAAAGTATTTCTATAATGGATACTATACCATTCTGGCTTATTTAAAAACTATGTTAATTGTATTCCCATTAGCCAGAGCGAGGGCACAGTTGAAAGAAGACAAGTCTACCTTTGTGAAGACAGACGGATACAGAGAAGTCCATGAGGAGTTGGAGCATAGCGGCCATATCCTAATATGCGGGTCTCCAGGATCTGGCAAAACAACCATGTCGCTGATGTTGATGGATTGGTACGAAAGAAAAAAGAAATTCGTAGTTTATTTTGTAAACAGCTTAGTTAAATTCGATCCTTTTGACACAATTGATCCCAACTTTCCAACATTGGTAGTCCTTGATGATGTGTTTGGTACATTTTCCCAAACCGATCAACTCGTGTCTTGCAAAAAAGTCTTTGATTACTTCGACAAACACTTCAAAAAGAAACAGAATCTGACTAAAGAAGAGGACGGCGTGCCGCTGAAGGTGATCATGAACAGCAGAACCGATATCTGGAATGACGTCAAGACTCGACTGCGGAAATACAATAATTCGTTGTTCAAAGAAAGCTCTATCAGAAAACTAATGACGTTCACACAATTGACGGAGGCGGAAAAGAAGGAAATGTTGAAAAAGCATATGAAGAAGGCTGATATTACTCTGGAAGAAGGTGACATAGATGCAATCGCAGCTTCAGACTCCAGCACTCTAGGGTTTCCGTATATCTGTCAACTGTATGCAGACAACCATCCATTTGTCAAGTCCCCGCTAGAATTCTTTCGCAAACCATGGGCATACCTATATGACTTAATTGTAGAAATATTTGACCAGACAAATTGTACTAGAGCAGCTGTACTATTGATGATGGTTCTCAACGATGGCGGTTTGAATCTTATGCACCTCTTGGACTCAAAACAGAGACAAAACACTGGACTAGAAGAGATGAGGATTAAAACTGGAGAATTCTTATCAAAATGCCTGTCTGTTCAAGAAATTACCAAAGCAGCACGATCTGAAAATGAAACTCTTTTTCTATCTGAGGGCGACGTTATGAGATTCAGCCACCCGACTATTCATGACGTGGTAAGCTTTGTTGTAGGAGATAAGGATCCCGTCTTCGTTATTGAAAACTGCAGTGTACAGTTTCTTCTAGAGAGAACGAAGCTCAACGAGGATGCATCAGATTTTCCAAGTGGTGGTGATCTTAATACCTTTATCATCTGTTTGGGACTAGATGCAGCACCATGTCTAGTGAAGAGACTCGCCAATGAACTTGTAGAGTGCAACATCGCACTACCACTATCACATCAATGTTTCTCATCAGAAGCTGTGGTAAACCTCCTATTTGAACAGTTATCGGATCTTGAAGAACTTGATGACTGTCTCCATCGTTCCGTTGATAAAGAATTTGGACTCGGGTTCTTGTTCTGGGCATGTCATGTAAACCCTGGGCACCTTTGTCAGCTTTCTCTTCAGAAGACGCAATATGAATTGCAGGAACTTCTGGAAGGATGTCTTGGTTGTTGTATGAGTGGGCATGTCTCATCACTGAAATCATTGATTGATACCTGTAAAGAGGATATAACCTACATCAGCAGCATTACTGTGGGTGATATTCTGAGATCGAAGCGCCTCTATCGAAATCTGTCGACAGTAGGTAGCCCAACGAAGGATCAACCTCCCAAAGAAACTGCCCGGATGCACGGGAACGACTCGGACAAGCTTATCCATATCGCAGCTGCTAATGGATTCACTGAAGTTGTGGGGTGTTTGCTTGACATGGACACTGATATCGACGTTCGTGGTGGGAACAAGATGACTGCCCTAATGCATGCCTGCTATCTGGGACATTCTGACATGGTACGCTTGCTTATTGACAGGGAAGCGGACCCAGAATTACTGGATGAAGAAGGTGACAACTGTCTCCACTTGGCATGTAGAGGAGGACACATCGAAATCATACAGATTTTTATTGGTAAGAAGATGAATGTGAACCAACGGGGCGAGCACGAGAGATCTCCATTGATGTATGCAGCCTATAATGGTCATGAAGATGCCACACGCATCCTGTTAGACAACGGAGCAGAAGCAGAGCCTGATGTATCGCAATTACACAACAAAGAAAACAGCTTGCACCTGGCATGTGTCAAGGGCCAAACCAGTGTGGTTCGAATTCTAATTGAGAAAGGTAAAGTTGACATAGACTCCTGTGGTCAAACAAACAGAACACCGCTGATGTACGCATGCAGAAACGGGAATCTGGAGACTGCCAAAGAACTTGTTGGAAAAGGTGCTGATATGAAGGTGTTGGACAATGACCACTTCACCTGTCTGCATTTAGCTGCTATGAAAGGGGATGTAGATACAGTGAAGTGGTTGTTAAGTTCTGGTTTCGCTGTAGATTGTTTGAACGATATGGGCCGAACACCCTTGATGTTCGCTATGAAAAGTGGAAATGAAGACACCGTCATGTTTCTCATAAATAATGGTGCCGATATTTTGAAGGTTGACAACATTGGTACCACAAACCTTCACTTTGCGACCTATTCGAAAGTGTTGGGGTTGGTTGAATTCTGTTTAGAAAAAGAATTGGACATAAACGCGGAAACAGAAACAGGACTGAATCCATTACTTATTACCTGCAAGCAAGGTTACGTGAGCCTGGCCGCTGCTCTTGTTGAGAGAAAAGCTATTTCCTCAAAGGGAACATGTCTACACGCAGCTTGTGTAGGGGGACACATGGATATGGTGTCCTATTTGACAGAGAAACTGGAACTTGATATTAACAAAGTATGTGATAGGGGAAGAACTGCAATAATGATGGCAGCCGTTGAGGGTCACGTTGATATTGTGGACTACCTTATCAACAGGGAATCAGACATTAGCGTCGTTGACAACTACAAAGCGAGTTTGCTTCACTTCGCTTGCCGCAGTAGCAGTTCAAGTATGGTTTCCAAGATACTGAGCTTGGATGTGTTTGATGCAAATGCTGTTGACATCAATGGCAAGACACCAGTGCACAACGCATTGAAGACAGACTGTGCAGGTGCCCTTGACCTGTTGTTGGAACATGGAGCTGACTTGGACCAGTTGGATCAACATGGTGGATCATATCTTCATACAGCCTGTTGGTATGGTGCTGAAGAATCATGCTGCAAACTTCTAGATCTTGGTGCCGTCATAAATAGTCGCAACAAAAAAGGATGGACTCCACTGATGAACGCAGTCTGTCGGGGTCATGCAAGTATTGTAGACTGCCTTATCAATAAAGGGGCAGACATTACTATCCTTGACAAATGCAGTGCTAATTTGCTTCACTTTGCTTGTCGCAGTAGCAGTTCAAGTATGGTTTCCAAGATATTGAGCTTGAATGTGTTTGATGCAAATGCTATTGACAACAAAGGCACGACACCGGTACACTGTGCAGTAAAGACAGACTTTGCAGGTGCCCTTGACCTGCTGTTGGAACATGGAGCTTACTTGGATCAGTTGGATGAACATGGTGGATCATATCTTCATACAGCCTGTTGGTATGGTGCTGAAGAAGCATGCCGCAAACTGCTAGATCTTGGTGCTGACATACATTTTCGCAACGAAAAAGGATGGACTCCGCTGATGAATATGATGGGCAGTTCGGGAAATCAGAAAGATGTAATTTCACTATTGCTTGACAGAGGTGGGAAAATCAATGATACATGTCCTAAAGGAAACACCTGCTTGCATGTAGCTGTCAGGTTCAACAACATAAATGCACTACAGATCTTGATGGAACATGGCATGGATGTCGACTCAAAGGGAGCTTATGACCAAACGCCGTTAATGTGCGCCTGTCGAAACGGCAGTCGAGACTTGTTTCACATATTAATAGAAAATGGTGCAGATGCATCTAATATGAAAGATCATAATAGAGACACGTGTCTGCATTTTGCATGCATGGGGATAGACGACCCGTACATTCCACGTGAGTTGATCGATCTTGGTGTAGACGTGAATGCACGAAACATACACAACGCAACCCCTGTCATGTACGCAGTGAGTAGGAACAACGTCGAAATTCTGTCATACTTACTTTCCATGAGAGTCGATCCGTTCACCAGCGATAGACGCAGGGGGGATTTGCTTCATTACGCATGCAGACGTAAAGACATCGAAACAAGGACTCTGAACATGCTGCTTGAAAGTGGACTGGCAGTAAATAGTGAGGATCGTTTTGGGCAAACGCCAGTTATGTACGCTGCCAGGCAAGGCAACCACGATGCAATCCATCTGCTGATAGATAAAGGAGCGGATCTCAGACGCCTGGATAAACATGGGAGGACATGCTGCGACCACGCAGTAGAATGTAACCACATGGAACTAGCTAGCTACCTGAGCAATAGGACATATCGTCCACATCCAGGAAACCGGGGCGGGAGAGGGAGAGGCCGATGGTCCAATCGCCGTCCGCGTTAGACCTATGCTGTATTCACGCTAAAGCCGTGTTGAAACCGTTTGCCGGGAAACGATTTTTGGAAATCGGCTTCGTTATACCGGTTTAAAAGTATTGAAGTCATACAACATCCCATCCTCGCACCCTAGAGGTACTTATTACGTTCTGATGTTATAGTGCCCGTGGTACATATCTATGGGAAAACCTGCGCAAATAGCCAAGGAGCTAAATATAACAATTACAACATAAGCAAAGGGATGTAATTCCAATGTAGTGTGTCAATAAATGTGACCAACAATTTACTAGCAAGAATGATACACGTTATTTCATTGGATAATTTTTTACAGAAAAATCGTCGGGGAAATTATTTCAGTGGTTGGCTGTTTGCACAACAGTTTGAACCCGGTTTAGAGGGTCGTCCGTCCGAAGTGCTTAACATTTTCAATAACCCTATATACAACTTTTTCAAATCGGTTTAAAGCTCTCGTGTGAACACAGCATTTAAGCCTTCAATAGCTGGTACTAGTTGTCCCCCAACTTGGAGCTCAGTATTAATACTCTCTATGATGGATTGTGCCCAGACATTCTTCTTTAGAACATTTCCGGTATGGAGAGAGCTAAAAGTGGAAATACAAGCTAAACTTGTCGGTATGCTGCATCTGAGTGGAGTGGGCGACATGATAAGCCAGTGGGCTAGTACCACTACCCAGTGGGTTTACACTTACAGGGAGGACATGTAATACACAAAACATGTTTTAATAGCCATATGAGTGAAACCACATAGAAAGCGGCTATAAAATCCAATTCAACCAGCAAAAGACGCAAAACCTATCTAAAGATACCTGATAGGTTAAATAAAGCATTGATAAAGAGTACACAAGGTCTTTGGGAACATGTATAGTATCACTTGATCGCATTTACATATAGTCCAGCCCAGGGTATCCTTTCACATAGATGTCTTATATACTAAGAGACCATATATAACCATCAGCAAATAGAGCGCTACGGTCTCTTAGTGGACAGGAGAGTTTCGTGAAAGGATACCCTGGAGTCTAGACAAATTTATCGGTAATGTTGAATTTTGAAACGTTCTTAACTCAATAACTGGATTGATTAGTCCACTGATTAGGACTCATAGTATCAGGATGCCCTCGTATTCAATATTACCGATAACACAATATTTGCATGGTACATTTTGGGAGCTTAAACTCGTTGATCCATTAAAGCACTGTGTATTCTTGTTCTCCGTATTTGCGACTACATATTGTCATGAATTTAAATACTATGTCTAAAGCAGTTGTGCAAAAATTACAGATTTTGTCACTCCTGAAGCGTAAGTATACAAAATATTGACCTTTGACACATTATTATGTGGAGTAGTCCACGGACCCGAAATTTAGATTCACTAATTCGCTATCAGGATGTCATAAAGTATATGGGGAATGTATCGTCCTCGTACTCAATATTACCGATACAATTCTCAATTAGTGCTATTAGTGCTAATTATACGTTCATAAGTGGATTAGTCCAATGCCTAGAAACTTAAGATTGACAATTCTTTCCCATGAGACAATCATAATAATCATCTTGGCATAACGTTTTAAGCTCGTATTCAACTATTACTGATACTTATGATATGTTGTATATATATTTTCCAGGTTTTAATCTCACCTCTGATAAGTCCACAGCAAAAGAAAAGTTATGTGTCCTATTATAACCACGCATATTGTTGTAATCATTTATCACATCTAGAATCCAATTGGGTACACTTTTTAGATATTAATTACATAAACTGCGTCTCCAATGTAAACACTGAGTATAATTATTATTATTGGTTGATGTGTATATATATATGTAGTAGTGTTGTTTCCCACTACTTTATGATACTGAAGTTATGTGATCAGATACGGAATACAATACAATTCGATCAACGATATACATTTAGATGGATTTTTGTAAGGGTTTTAAGGGATGAATGTGGACAGAACGAAGGAAGCAAGAGCATACCTGGTCACTAGTGAAATAATGTTATTGCACGTGCTTTAGCGAGTGAAAATACAATTATTTCACGAGGGACATAGTTTATGTTAAATATAACATCGTGCAATATCCTATGTATTACCCCATATGTATTGTGTGTAGATTCAATCTAAAATAATGCTTACAACTATATTTATACTAGAGTAACGACCCGTCGTTTCAACCAACGGGAACGCTAGATACCAATTCAATTCAGTTTATTCTCGAAAACCCACCAAAAGGTGGTACATGAGAAAAAGAAAAAACATTCAATACCAATACGTACTGGGCGATACATTCCGTTTGTGTTATTCACGTGCAAACACTTGTTTCGTCATTTGTTTTCAGTACAACTGGTTTTCTCATACTCATATACAACCATTTTACGGATTATATGATGTTTGTGCATGCTAATGTATGTAGCCTGTTATACCAATATGTTCAAGTATTAATATACTAGTAGTCCCAATTTGTGATATAAAATGATATAAAATGGATTTAAAAGTGTAAAATAGATTATTGACATTTCATTAAACGGTAACACACACACACACACACACACACACACACACACACACACACACACACACACACACACACACACTAATATATATAATCGCATAATATGAATATTATTATATGGGATATTTATTTGTATTATGTTCCGTTTTAGCTCTGGCATGGTGACGTTATCGCCAAAATGATGGTGCCGTTTTCGTTATACTGTGGTTCCGTTTTCGCTCACATCCTATTCATGTGCATATACCTATATATATATGTTAATAATAGTTCAAGAATTTCTTGTTTACTGTACGTGTGTATGCGAATCTGAAGTTTTATGCATGTAAATTGATATAGGTTTTGTACCTTTTGTAATATAATGTTGCTGTTCTTTTTGCTACCTGCATAACCGAACAGGCAGCCCGCTTATTCCACGCTCTGATCCGCCGGCATGCACCAGCTTTGCCGCTTTCGAGAGACCGGCATGCAACCATCTGTGGTATTGCTTACATTTCAAATATTGGGCAAATCGAGTGCGTATATCGGGTAACCGTCGTCAAGACGGCTACCGGTTCGGGTCAGCCGAGAGCAAATAGAACGGCCTCATAATGTATGTTAAATGTAGGCCTTTGACATGTGAGCTAAAATAAACTACTTTTATGTGATCGTCATTTAATATATATAATCATCTGTTCCTTGTATTGAGAGAAACCACCGAAGGATATTGTCGTCGATCATGTGTCAAATATCCTGCGCTACGTGTTATTATTATACGGTATTGCAATTCTCTGTCCAACAACAGTTTACATGCAGAGGATATTTCCCCGGACTCGGACTTGTGGTATATTGCCGGCCCGGACCCACGTTCCGGCAATCTGGTTGGGAGGTAGCAAAGTGGTAGAACGTTGGACTTCAGAGCCAAAGGTACCGAGTTCAAATCCCGCTCCGGGAAATACAGATATCATCCTTGGCCTGTCAGTACCAGCCGGTGTTCGCAGGTTTACTGCAACATTCAGCGCCATGGATGTTACGGGTTTCCTGCTGTCCTAAACTGACAAGTCGTGATATTAGTGAACTATTCTAGAAAGAGACTCTAAACAGTAAAAGACTGAGATTTCTCATTCTGAGAAAAGTTATATCGTCATTGAGCGTCCTGGCCAGTTTCATGGTTGCACAATGGAAGCACAAAGGTCGCCATCCTGTCTAAATGGGGCATTAATAATCTCTTTACCACATCAGCTAATGTCAAGCTTAAATACATGTACTTCTCTACAAGAAGAACACGTACCACGAACTGACAAGCTATCATAATGCCTAATTCGGATTTGGCCTGCGATGGTATTCGGCCCTCCTCAGGCTACTTCGGAAGACTCAGATAGTCCCTCGGCAATGAATGATGCCCCGTAATCTACATATATTTTATTCTCAGAAGTTCGGCAATGAACGAAATATAGTTATGTAATATTGCTAGTAACACGCGATAAGCATGAACATTGATGTAAATATACACGTATTTGTATTATATTCTACATATTCATGAACTGTTAACATAGTTTTGATTGAAAGAAATAACACAAACAAAGATATTTGATTAATGGACCTAAAATCACCACAGATTCATTGCAAGAGCATGTGATATGGAGGTACTTCGGGCGAGACTATTGTGGACTGTCTATATATAATTCGCCCGAACTCGATATAGTCCGACTAAATAGTTTGGTGACAATCACTCGCATTTAAAATAATTCAATTTCTGATCACTCTGCTATGGTACTCGTCATCGGATAAATCGTTTACCGCAAAGTAATTTCTGTGATTTGTTTTGAGATGCGCGGGGTTGGATGTACCATAGTGCGTTCGGTGCATGCGCAGTGTAGGAACCATGGTTCACGAATGGTCCGCACCCGATGTACCTCATAGTAAACTTGTAAATATATGCATAGACCGTAAAATTCCTTTGTAAAATTCATATGTTCTTTTTACTTCATGCTTTTGCACCATTAATAATAAAGATTTGTTTTATATTATAGCTATCAAGTCGTGATGTTAATGACAGATTCTAGAAAGCGACTATAAACCCCATTACAAAAAGAAAATAAATAATTATATTATAGCTATCACCAACTATTTTGAATAGATATTAATTTATGAACAGCGGTGTTCGACCGTCCAGTGTATGAAGTGCAGCAGCACGTGCAAATCGAGCCTTTTTGTCTGTTACGACTTTTCCACATCGCCTCTCTGCTTAAAGGCATACAATCACAGATTTTTATGAGCACGTAGCACTATATATGAGTAATAAATGTAAACTACATTCAT
>JAUTBQ010188635.1:0-10472 GCA_032361185.1 Lepetodrilus ovalis | reverse complement strand
AGCCTCGGATTTTGGATACTTTTATCAACTCGTAGGATAACATTGGTATCAAAAGACACTCGGTGGAGATTCTCTATTTATTTTTGAAGTAGTAATATATTTTTGACATTTTTAATGGTAGTGCTAGTTAGGAGATGAGGACAGATTAAAATGATTACCAATACTATACGTTTATGTTTCAATTTGGGTTAATTGTACAAATTTTGTAGCATATCATCTCCAAGGTCTATCTTCTTTTACCAGAAAGTTTCTTAAGACTGGTCCATTGTAAGTGGAATATTATATACATAATAATGTGTATTTGTCGAAGTGGACAAAATCGGGTTGTTGGATCCATAATCCAGAGAATCAAATAACTATGGTCTTATTTCACTTCATAATGTAACATATTTGTACATTGGTTCATCTGCAGATGACCTATACCATTAATGATTTCATAAAATTAATTCATATTCAAAAATGTTATTACCTGGGGTCTAAAATCTTGCCACATGAAACTTACAGCTACATGACCAGCTGAATACCTTTGGAGCCATTATTAAACCCCACATACTTTATCAATACCCGATCAATGATTCTAATGTGACATTAGTGAACACCATCTGTTTGTCAGAACAGCACATGTTTAACACCTTCTGATAGTAGACAGTGAATAACCTTCATTGTCGTTACTGTCATCTTCTTTACGCTGTATTGTTTTATGACCTGTGTGTCTATTGTGTGGAAACTCAGAGATGCATATGCATCTTCTGTGCGCTGAATTGCTTTATTATGTCTTTAACTATTGCGTCGAAACTACTGTATGCATATTCCTTCCACTGTATTAGCCTTATACCATAGCTATGCAATGACTGAAACACTATTGAAAATGGTGTTAACCCTAAAATTCTGAAATAGTATTGAAAACAATGTTAACCCTAAAATTTTCATTCAAGCAATGACAATCTGTGTTAAATTTCGATGACTATTTTCGGTAAACAGCTAAGGTGTTAAAGATGATGTTGTAATAAATGTATTAAAGAAGCCTCTTGAGAATTCTTAAGTTGATTTTCAAACCTATCATTTCTCTTGATTATTGTTGTAATGTATTCCCGAGTGTAAGCCCATGATATCATCCAGTTGACTGCCTATACATTCAAAGAGCATAGTTAACTTGTTATGGTGACAAATTGGCTAGCATCTCTTTATTGTGTGACATAGTAATTGTTGTCTATTTACATGTATTATTCACTTTGATGTATCCAGACCGAATATCCTTTATATATTTACTTCTTGAATAAATTAAATTAAAATTGTAAACCTAGGCATTTCGGCAAATTGAAAAAAAAAAAATCAGTGCCTTCATCAAGACATTTCACCAGAATGAGAATGGGATTTCAGACGTCATAGCTTCGTGGGAAATTGCAGTTTTATTCATAATGGATTTCCACGAGACTGTAGACATGATTAGCAGGCAAGCCTCAATGAAAACTATAACATTCCCAGAACATAACCGAGTGCCTCGCAATGGTAACATGCATCCTGTAGCATCAATAAACAGAGGCAGTTCATCAAGTCTATTCAACACCTCTCCCCAAAACAGGCAACCATGAATATTTTGCTTACCTTGATACAGTGCACTATGCTCTTGTAGCACTTTAATCATTCTAAGTTCAATTATAGAGTCTTCTACAATTGGAATTGGGTTGCACGCAGCTCTTTTAGGCTATGGCAAGACATCGCTACAACTATTGTAACCTATAAAAGTGTTGTGCAACTGGACCCTGATTATTTGATTATAAATTATGTGCAATAGAATGCCATGGTTTTTTTCACGAAAAGTTTTTGATTAAGGGGAAGGTATATGGCCTACCCTTCTATAATGATTCTCTGAAGATTGGAAAGTAATCTTAGTTACTATGGTGATGTATGTGGTGCGCTCTGGTTCCTGGTTGTCCTAGGACTCTCTGATAGATGGTTTAACACCTATGGTATTTCTCCTGTGTGGATGTCTGGATAACAGGTACATCCTGCTGTGACTACCTCCCAGGTAACTCCCATGTGATGGAGAACAGTTCCACGTGCTGGAGGGATGTTCTGCAATGTCCAAATGTATGATCTACCGGCCCTAGATTTCTTGAAACAAATGAGTTTGAGATTTTGCTCTCCTGAGATTTCTTTCATTCAGTGCTGTAATTTGAGTAATGTCCAAATAGTGTCCCCTCAATATAATGCTGAAGTTGGGGTCCATGACATACCCTCCTCCCACCTTGTTATAGTACCTGCCTTATATGATATTGCAGGATAATAACAAAAGTAAAAATGGGATCCACATCTAGCCCCTGCCTTATATCCGAATCCGCTGTTTATCGGACCATGTTATATCGAGAGGGCACTGTATATGATCTACCAGCCCAGATTTCTTGAAACAAACCAGTTTGAGATTTTGCTCTCCTGAGATTTCTCTCATTCAGTGCTGTAATTTGAATAAAATTTGGAAATCAGGGCCAGATTGTGGCAGCACAGTGATAAAGAGTCAGCCTTCCTGGCATCATATCAATGTTCATGGAAGTTTTGTTTTCCAACTTGAACGTGATATAATATGTGTTGTCTCTACAGTGGAGGTGCAGTTAACATCCTACCAATGATGTTAACTACGCTATGGCTGTACAGACATTAGTTCTCAGGGTTACTGCAATACTCAGCACTACAGGTGTTGCAGGTTTTCCTCTGTTATAATCTGATGTGTGATACATGTGAAATAATCTTGAAAATGGCTATAATCCACAATCTTAAAGAAAGTGTCTACAATTATCACATTTGCTTCATGTCCACCAGCTATGGATTATAGCTATTACTATTGCATACTTATTGCATGTTTTCCTCCCATCATAAGCACAACTCTGAGAGATCACTGAAATAATATTAAACTCTATATATCTCCCCGTTATCGGTCTCCTGCTATCTCCTCACTTCAGCCATTGGGAATTGTATAACACCAATGCCAATTCTGAGTAAATTTCTTACAAACTTATCCTAATATCTATTTTAGTTTGATTGATTTAATGCCATATTCTCACTGATATTAGTCAGTTTTTAAACAATAACTAGAATGGACAAAACAGTATCCTTCATTTCATTCAATACCAATTCTATATTGATCAAGGCGACTATGCAGAACCAAACTACGTAGATATGCAGCTGACATTTCTTCTTTTGTACGTTTGATTTATTTTCATCGTAGCGGTAATTGATCTGAATACTCGCTCTCCCTGCTCTCATTACTGCTCCATTGAAGCAAGTTACACCTGCTTGTGATATAACAGTACTTGCAGGGGTCATATTGATTTGTATTAGAGCGCATTTACAGTCAGGCCTTTTAATTAATCAGCCAAGAACCATGAAGCTGACAAAACTATTGCATGAATAGCGTCAAATTATGGATGATGGAGGAATGGCCAAGGGTAGAAGTAGTTACCAATGTATTCATACACCGCCTTATTGATGGTGATTATGTAAGAGAATCCAGCACTGTTCCACTGTTCCGTCTCAAATTGCCATTGGGAATTCTTGTGCTGTTCAACTGCCCAGCTAATGTCGACATTTCTCAGGATATTCTGTATGTTGATTTCAGCAGACATTGCCTATAATGGACATCTAGGAGTTTTTGAACAGGGTAATTAGAGCTGTTTTACAGAGATTACCATATATTATACTGGCGCCTATGTGTATATAACTACTGCAATAGAATGAATTGTCTGTGGAACCTGCAGGAGAATGAACCATATCTGTGAGGTATTGGCGCCATTTATGAGAATATAGTGTATATAAGTTATGCCTGGACATGGAAGCCCATAGTAGGTCTCAATTACTATACAGCTTGTCATACAACACACGCATGACTGGTTTTGCTGAATTAATGTATATAATTATTTATTTATTAATTTATTACTTATATTGTAACTGCTTTTGTTGGAAACATTTGTGATTGACCCTTTTCCTGCTGGAAGATGGTAATTTAGAGCATCTCTGATTGTCTATAGTATAGAGAGTATTTATTAATTTATTACTTATTGTAACTGCTTGTGACACATTTGTGATTAACCCTCTTCCTGCTGGAAGATGGTAATTTAGAGCATCTCTGATCGTCTATAGTATAGAGAGTATTTATTCATTTGTTACTTATTGTAACTGCTTGTGACACATTTGTGATTAACCCTTTTCCTGCTAGAAGTGCAACTGACATGGCCTATTCGAGAATCTCTATTTGTCTACAACATAGAGAGTTAATTATTTGTAATATTGACATACATTTTTATTATTAATACTCTCAACAGCTATTGTAATTTGGTAAAGAGTGTATTGCTTTGTGATGATTCAGCACGCATATAAATTATCTTCATGTTAAAGTGCTAAGTTCATCTTTGCAAAAGGTCACAGGTCACCAATCAGGTTATTGCATATTCTGATACAAATATCTGTCCCCAACAAGTTTGTCACAAATAGGTTAATCCCTGCTGGATTATGCACAAACACAGCTCTTTAGGGCATCTCCAGTTGCCTGCAGCAGGGAGAGGGTTAAATATTCCCACAGCAATGTTAAACACCATAATCACTCAATCATCCCAACAATTATTTTTTTCAGAGTATTTATTAATCTAGAAATACATGTATCTTTATTTCATAATTCAAATAATGTAGAAAAATGTACATAATATTTAAACAAATTTAATATTGTATCCAGGGATGATCTAGCCACTTTAAGAATATATATCATCAAGAATGACATACCAAATCTCCTTGTAGTGTTAATGTCTTTGTGAACACTACTCCAGATGGCACTATGAACACTCTCATGCTTGTACTCTGCCTTACAAGTCAATTTGCAACATGTGCACAGCAGGTTGTTAATATAATATCAAACTGTGCCAATAGTCTGCTGTGCAGACATAGCCTTATATAAGAAAATGGCCAATGAATTTTCTTTGAAATTAAAGACACAAAAATACTGAATTTTCTGTCCTTGTGACTGAGGACAAATGAATAAGAATAACAGAATAGGATAATAACATGAACATAATTGAGGTCAAGTTGTTTAGCTGTCCTAACTTCATTATGAAAGCAAGTCGTGATTGATTTACACTGGCCATAGTCAAGCTGGGTGTTGTTGACAGATGATGTACGAAAACAGCTGCCATGTCTATACTGGGCAACCTGCTCTTAAATTTTATTATACGAGTTAAATACATCAAGCTCTTCATCGATGAAGTTTCCTCCAAAGTTGTGTAATTAGATAAAATTAAGATACATATTATCAGACTTGCTTTTTTAAAAATATTTACCCATCCATTTAAATATTTGACATGTTTAGAGTCCGCCTTAATTTACATAAAATGCATGTACTGGTATAACAAGTAAAACTTGTATTTTCATATTCTGCTTGATATGAAAAACTCAGTCAATACACATATTTTTTTGGTAGTTCATGCTTCATGTTTATGTATTGTAGCCTATTTTAAAATAAAAATGTTATTGCATTATCTTCTTTACATGTTCATTCAAGCATGGCAGACCAGATTCCAATCGTCCTAGTAACCAGGTCCCCACTGATATCACACCCTCTCTCTCTCTCTCAGGTTCCTGTGTGTTAGAGTCAGACTGACCAGCCCGCCCACCCATAGCTCTGCCACACCCGGGTCCACCCACTGATCCACCGCTACCCCACCACGTGGCGCTGAGAGGACGGAGGGTTACCGCAGATTGTGGAGGATTCATCCACACACCTGTAAACGTGCTAGAACCACAGCTGATGTTGTGAGACTGCACAGCTGATGTGGGACTGCAGCTGATGTGAGACTGAGGCTGATGTGAGACTGTTTCTGCCCTGGGATACTGACACAGGGGGGCTGGCAGTCTAGGACAAGTCACGGAAGATAGCCGGCGATCAGCAGGATACATACTGTGTTGGATGTGGTTGGATACACCGAAACACCTGATTGGTAAGCTCATCCATATCACATACACTTTTCAGCATACAGGGCTTAGAGAGAGGAGTCTGGGGCTTAGAGAGAGGAGTCTGGGGCTTAGAGAGAGGAGTCTGGGGTGCTCGTGTCACACTTCAGCTGTACATAGATATGTGATACGGAAATTAATTTACAAGGTTGTATGATAGGCGATATTGTACTTTTAAATTGTGAAGATGCAAGTACTGTATATGTGGCACAACTAAGATGTATGTAGATATATACACAACAAAATAAGTTAAGGATTGTCAGATATTGTGTAGGGAAGTTTTCCACCAAATTTTACAACTTGGTTTGAGAAATCTGGTGCAGTTCTTCTTCAATATGTCTGCATTTTGTTGAATAGTATATGAAGTCTGTAAATACATGTAATTGAAAATTATTCATTGTATGAATAATATAGACCAAAATTTATCTGTTCAAAAAGGCTACTTAATTTTCTTTGTTGAATGTATGACATAGATATTGCCTTACTGTTAACCTAGATGCCAGCTGGGCAAATATTAATGTAAAATAAATTCCCTAGTTGTAGGATGGTTGATATTTTACTTTTTAGTTGTGAAGACCTGAGTATTTGATTCCTGTCACACTTGAAATGTATGTAGATACACGATACGGATATACATGTATATGCACTACATGCCAACTGTACGTGCATTAATGGACTTAAGATTAACGGTAGTAAGATGGGTGTTACTGTCATTTTACCACCCACACACCTTTCAGTTTGTTATGCACTGATACATGTGATTATGTAAAGTGATGAATTGGCT
Source organism: Lepetodrilus ovalis (assembly GCA_032361185.1). Taxonomy (NCBI): domain Eukaryota; kingdom Metazoa; phylum Mollusca; class Gastropoda; order Lepetellida; family Lepetodrilidae; genus Lepetodrilus; species Lepetodrilus ovalis. Next base: position 3,697 of record JAUTBQ010188635.1, on the reverse strand, counting down.
ATTGTTCTCGTGATTTGCATCATGTTTTAAAAATATGTACATGCCTGCTTGCGGGCTATCCATAGTCTCAGAGGATGAAAGTCAATCATTTATATATAACTTATATTGATTGGTAATTATGTCTGTATGAAAGGAGCCGTTGAAATTCTTTCTCCAGCAATCTAGTCTTGTTTACCATCTCTAGGGGGATATTTGTAATGGGAGTATTTGTAACACAGTATTTGTAACGGGAGTAGGAGTATTTGTAATGGGAGTACATGTACAGTGTCCCCTCTATATAAGGCTGTATTTGGGGTCCATGACATACCAGCCTTATAGTACCAGCCTTATATAATAGTGCAGGTAAATAACAAAAAATAAAAATGGGGTCCACATCTGACCCAGCCTTATATCCGAATACGCTCTGTATCGAGCAGCCTTATATCGAGGGGGCACTGTATTTGTAATGGGAGTATTTGGGTGTGACACAGACTACTACATACTATTTGACCACGTTTGACATTGGTATGCATATATATCTGATATACTCAATGATGCTGATGTCTAGCAGGGGGTTCCTGTAGGCCAGTGGTTGTGCATTGAACAACAAATGTGAAGGTTTTAGTTTGATTCCTGCCTGTGTATGCCCATGGACCCTTGTGAGTTACAGATGTATAGTTCTGCTACAATAGAGTTATTGCCCTTGGTTTGTCTACACCATCTGTAGCTCTTTACAATCGAACTGTTACATGTAGTCCTGAGTTCACATCATGTTGTTGTGTAGAATTCTGGAAGTACATTGGGGTACACTATTAAGTCTTAATAAAGGTAATAAACTGATGGCTCTTTTAGTGATTGCTGGTACAGCTGTATATGTTTAGCATTGTCTGAATAGTCAGGATAAATTATTCATAGTAATTACACCTTGTCTTAGCAAACTTGTACAATTCTACCTGGCAATGTAGTAGAACAGTAAACCATATCTATGCTTGATATGAATTAATTTTATTATAAGAATGGTATTTATCTCATCTGTGTTTGAATTCAGAATGAGATGTTTGAAAATTGAAAAAGGACTTTTAAGCAAATATTATTTTAGTGCAAATCAAGTTTACACATGAGTATTTTTCATTTAGTTTTGTGTTACAGTTTATTTATTCAGTCAATTATTAAACTTCTTGTTTTTTTAATACACAATACAATTGCTTTAGGACATTTCCCCATCTCAACCACATCACTGAAAAACAGTGTTAATCTCAAATAATATTCTCACAGTTCCTGTAAACCAATTGCACCAGTCTGTAATAAAGAAGTTTCACTTCACAAGCTCACTACAAGTGAAAAGTTCAAATGCAGAAATCAATAAGTAAAATTAACCTAAGTATCTGATAAGCAAAGCCCCAACTCACAGCACTATGTTTCTGACTTCTGTTACGGTAATGTCTTTTTTTTCCTCTCCAAAGCTTGATATACCCCATGCCTTAATGCACTGTAATTCAGCAATATATTAAGACTTAGTTTAGATTCTCATTGAATGGGGTTTATTGGCTTGGACTGTGAATGGCCTCGTCAATTATGCCGTCTGTTCATGTGAGTGTTATGATGGATGTTAAGTGATCAGGCACTGCTACAGTCCAATGCTTACATTAATCTCATACCTGCTCATCTACCGCATCACAGATCCTATTGAATTATGTATACTTAATTAGGCTGTACAGATAGCACACAGCATGAACGACATTTCTTGTGAATTTTCAGAACTACCTACCTAGGAGTATACCTATTGTGTTTGAAGTGGATAGTTTTTTATTCGTAAGTGTTAAGCGTGTTTGTCATCTGACAGGCATGAAGTCCCCCCCCCCCCCCGTCAATGAGTGTAAAAGATATCCATCAATTAAATATTGCTCTCTGAATTATAGTACATGTACATGTATTTAGTTTGGCATGTATTTTGATTCATAGACTTTGTGCGACTCTACTACTTAACTGTACCCAGGCTTGGTTGATGACGTGGGTGGCTGGGTATCTATACACCCTATGGGTATGGGTCTGTGTGTGAACTGAGGCAAGCCTGAAGGGCAAAGCTATATAGGTTTAGTACTCACTGTTTACAGAGTTGACAATGCAAGCAACATACGTTTTTCCTCAGGCAGTTATTCATACCCCAAGTGTTGATTCAGTACAAGATCTTGTTGGTTATCCTATGCAAGGTTATTGCTTTATACCTTACAAATGACACAATGTACTACCAGCTAACCTAACAATTTTCACACTCGTACAAACCTGACATTTGGCATTGTAACTGTAAATTGGGTAAGCGATGCTAACATGTTAAATTGTCACCTTTAGGTCTTATATAAATTGCATGCAGTAGGACTTGTGTTATTTGACAGTAATGATAGCCAAGCTGTTGTTATCATGTTTATCACAATAGTAAAAGTTTATCAACTGTAAATAGATATACCGTATATAAATTCATAAACAGGCTTCAATAATCAGAGCTTAAATTTTTCCCATGGTAGTACTGTTGTACTTTTTGTTAAAAAAATAATCCATTTTTAGCTTTTACACAAATATAACATTTGTGATTATTCCAGGCCAAGAATAATCCTATAAATACACACATTAGATTTTACGTCCATGGCACTAAAGAATTGCACAAACATATTCTTTTCACTGCAACTGACAAATATCTGGTCATCATGATCGAATTATAAATGTTTACGGCCTGCTCGTCATTCAGTGTTGGGCCTAACACACAAAGCTATCCTGTTCGACAGCTAGTCTGCATATAAGCTCACTGGCCTATTTACATCTGCACCTGTTGAAAGTTTATCGTTGACAAATCAATGCTTTTGGTGGTCTGTTCTAACGGCATAGTCGCCACATCTGCATACCTGTATTTATTTAAGCATGTTACTGCTGTGGGCAAATTCGTGTGACTAATTCAGACAATATTTTACCGGAAAGGTGTGGTTATTTCCCCTTCATCCTGAACAGTGCTCATTAATACCTTGGCATAATTGTCCCAGACACCTGAACGTAAATTGGCGCAGATAGGATCACTGGACCGGTTTGTGAAAAGACATACGGTAGATGTTCCTTTGTATAGCTTGGAGGGCTCATATACATACACCTGTAAGTACATCCATGGAGCTATGAGCGGGTGTCATCACGCTGTCACCACTGTCATCACCTGGTCATCACACTGTCGTCACACTGTCGTCACACGCTGATACTGTCGGTGATCGTCAGGAGAGATATCAAACACCGAACTTGACATTGTATCCCTGGAGTGCGACTCAGAGATCGGAAGGAGACAATCCTCGTGACATCCCCTGAGCCGACTTTGCTAGAAAGGTGAGAATAAGGGGGTATATCTATTACATTGGACGTCAAGAGGTTGGGGGCATATTGTCGCTCATCACCACATGCTGGGTATTCTCAATATCTGATTGATTTTACAGTAATATAGGTATATCTGTTCAGAAGATATCATATCATGATAACATACAGCATTATATGACGAAAAAATTAAAATTAAATAAATAAAACATGAAAAGATTAGAAACCAATGGGACATGTGGGAAATGTAGCTTATTGCCCAATATGTTTATGTCCTCAAATCCTAAAATGTACATACTTTCAGGTAAATATGTTTGACCATGCAATATGTCAAAATGCAAACTTACATTTTAATCATGGAGGTTTTCAACAA